>ML280880.1:164373-186445 GCA_005239495.1 Nicotiana undulata
CCCCGGTTCTTTTTATCTCCAACCACCACTTGCCAATTGACCAAGCGAATCTTTCTTTTATGAGAGTTCCCATCCCATAGGAATGGCCTTCTACTGGGTAGCAGACTGAGCTGATCAAATATCTGTTAATGTCATTATATAAGGTATTAGAGCATGATCTTATAGCAAATGTACCCTCAGAAAATCATAATTCATAAATGGTTCATTTCTGCATGAGAATGAGGTAAAATGGCAATTATTAACATCATCAAAACTAAAGAATAATGTTGCATAAATCAAACAGGATTAAAGTCCCTTCCTCCAAGTTCAATATAGCCTCTTAGGCCAGTTCACTTACAAAAAAGGAATTTGACCATCTTGTTATATAAGATTCAGCTGAATAAGGTGTTAATGCCATAAAGTGGAGAAGTCTTTTGAAAATATCAGGCAATTTTATTTTGTAGTAATTTTAATTCTCGAATACAAAAAATAACTTTTTAAAAACGATCAGGTAAATGGGACTAGAAGGAGAGTCACCAGTCAAATTGGCTTTTTTTGTTTGATAAACGATCAAAAAGGCATCTTTGGGATCCAAAGAATATCCATGTACATGGACCAGAAATGCATTGGTACCTCCCTGATAAATTAAAGATGGATACTTTAAATTAGGTTGGATGATTCAAACTATCAACTTGGTGGAGCATTACATTTTCAATGAGTCAAGAAGCTACACAAGCAAGATGCAATATTTTTCATGCCCCCACCAAATTGAAAAAAGAAAAGGGGAGTGTCAGCATTCATTCCCACTATAAAGTTCCAGAAAAATGCTACTCTTCACCTCACAATTCTTCAACTAAGAAGAAAAATAAGGAAGGTTGGGATTTAATTTCTTTACAATGTAATGGCCCCATGTATTTAACATTGAGTGAAGAAGAGAATAACCCTAACACTTTTCATATTTCAAGGACCTCAAATAGCAAGCTAATTATCATTGAATAGACGTTACTTCCCGAGGACCAATTACATAGAAAGATTAACATTTTTCACAATTGTTTGGGAATATTAAAACCTTATTGATACAAAACTCCTCATATTATCTTTCAATAGACTTATTACTCCCTAGTGTTATCAAAGGCGAAAAACGCAAAAAAGCTCTAAGGTCAATTGGGGCTTTAAGCGCAAATAAAGTTTTAGTGAAAAAAGGCACAATTGGAGAAAAAGCAAAAATATGTATATGTAGTCCAAGACTAAAAAGTATAAGCATGAATAACAAATATATGGACAAAGAAATTGAAAAACATTTACGATAAAGTGAAATATAAGTTGTTTAATGTTGTCTTTTTAGGATTACACTCATTGGCAAGGAAATGTATGTCTCAGAGCCTTGATGCAATACTAAAGCGCCCACAAAGCGAGGCGAAGCGCTCAACATGTGTTAAGCCACGCTTCAGGGCTTAAGCGCTCTTTTGATAACACTGTTACTCCCAGACCAGCAATATACAAAGATTCACTTTTAGTAATAGAGATATTGTTCGAGTTAGCTAGCTTGGGTCTCGACTAATCTACTAAATACATGCTATCTCCCACCAGCATAAGTATTGGGTAACTTTGGCCACCAACTCCTAGGCAGATGGAGTGAATTCACCTAGAGTCTCGTCTGCAAGGATTCAAACCTCGTGTTGTTACTCTGACACCTCGACTGCTAGGCCACTCTCTGGGGGTTGTTCTAACATTTACTTATTTAGGACAATAATAAACTTAGTAACATAAAACTGTCCTAGGGTAATCAAACACTAGAATTTTTCTTCTGCACAAGCAAATATATACAAAGCTCATTGTACATTTATGTCATGAATACTAAGAAAACTAACAGAGTCGCCAAAAAGCAGTTACCGAACAAGTCAAAGAACAAACTGTAACATCCTTGAGACATATTGATCCAACAAATATTTAACTTACAAGTACTGCAATTTCTGGAGTTGGCCAAGCTGTGGTACCAGTTGACCTGTTAGATTTGCATTTCCAAGATCACTGTGTAAAAATATGCAGCCAAAATTCACAAATGAAACACATAACATAAAGGGACGAAAAAAAAAAAGATTTTGTGTAGCTTACACTCTAGTCACACTATTTTCATTGTTGCATGTCACATGGAACCAAGTACAGGGATTAACAAGTGTTGGATCCCAACTCTGTGTAACACTATTAGGATCATCCAAATTGGTCTTCAGATCATACAAAGCATCACCTGTCTTACATAAAAGATTATACATCAATGATCACCTCATCACACATTAAAACTAGAAATTTTGTTGTATTATAAATTACTTAGAAACCAAGTACAGGTAACATCTATAATAAGCATCAATGGGTAACCTGGAAAAGCTGGTGGCAACCTGCTTAAATCCTTCATAGAATAATATCAGACTTGCAGTTCAACTTTTTATGTAAAGAGGATTCCCAATTTCCATTCTAACAAAACCAAATTTGAGTCAGAAAGTAAAAATCACAAAAATCTTGAAAAAGGGAACAAACCTTCAGCGTTACCGGCAACCGGTGACAAGTTCAAAAACAGCGGAGTTAAGCATAGAAAAACGCAGATCACCAAGACAGACTGATCCATGATTCCCGGTCATCCACAACTAAGAATCAAGATTCTTCATTTAAACCATTCAATGGCAGTCAGCCGAGCCCAAAAAGGTGAGGTTAATGCAGTAGTAAAAGTAAAAGGTTGTGATAGAGAAAAGATTCAACAAAAGGTTATTTCAATTGAGGAAGAAGAAAGATAGAAAGCTGTAATTGTTCAATAGTCGTTGAGAAAGTTAGTCAAAGCTTCTATTGGAATTTGGAAATAATACATAAAAAGTATGCATTTCTTTCTTTATTCATATCATTTGGTAAATTTCCAAAAACGGATTTGAAGCTTTGACAGATCATTCCTTTTGTTCTATTCTTATTTCTCTGCAAGAAATAACAAAAGATTATTTGACAAATAACTCAGATACCGGAATTAAAGTTTTCCAAAATAGTAATAGAAGGATACTAGGAATATATAATACCTCAATAATTCAGACAAATCATGTTCACTTTTTTTTTTTCTTTCTAAAAATGTGTCAGGAAAATACTTAGTATATACATTAAAAAAACATAAGTTTACTGTAAATAAGTGATAATTGAGGTAAGGGAACATATAGTTGAAAATAGTTAAGATTGTTCAAAGAGAAGAAATATATCATATATTCATTGATGTATGTGACGTCGGTACATTAATATCGAGCATGAATAAAGAAAAAAAATATTTTTACCGTAGGAAGTATATTAACAGAACGTAAGTAATTTAGTGTATTGTAAATGATATTACTGATTTTACATTACTAGTTAAATGAGACGTTGGTCTCCAGTCAGTGCTATTAATGTGGTTTGTGTGGTGATATGTGAATTACCTATTGATGCGTTAATTGTTAGAGGTATGTGTCTTTAACTATTTTTTCCTTCAAGAACTTTACTTTTATACATTTGATATATAAGAATATCTTTACAATTAAGTCAATCATAAAATACTTACATATCAATTTTAATACAAGAACAGTGTTCTGGTGATCTGTTCTGCCTTGTATTCCATACTGATGTATTTGTTTCGTTTTGTATAAATTTTACCGGCTTCCATGTTTCACAAGTCTCAAGCCACGTTAACACCTACTATGCCTAACTCTTTTTGCAAATTGTCTTTTGCGTTTTGCTTATCATTTATGCAATATGCTGAGATATTAGATTTAATATTCTTAGTAAAAATATAGGGGAAATGGCCCAATATACCCCTCTATTTTCATATACAACAATAACAATAACAAACACAATATGATCTCAACAGGTGGGGTCAGGAGAGGGTAGTCTGTACACAAACCTTACCCTTACTTAATGCAGGTAGAAAGACTGTTTAACCTCTCTACTTTCATATATTGTCTATATTTAACATCTGTTATACTATTATGCCAAATTTACATCTACCGTTGTACTATCGGGTCAAATTTACCCCTACCAGTATACTATCAGGCCAGATTTATCCCTACAATTAGCAAACTTTTAAAAATACCCCATGATCTGTTAAATAATCCAAAATCTACCAAATTCCTTTTATTTAAATCATTTGTTGTTCTTCTTGGTCCACTATTTTTGAAGTTCCTCGGTGAATTTCTTTTAAACTTTGCTTTAATTAAATGCTTACACATTGTGCACTCTTAAGTTGGTCGATCGAACTCTATACTAACCAGTAATGAGAAAATATATTTGAATATACACGTACATATATAATGATCAACTGCATAAAATACACAATAAGTAGACCTACTAAATTATACGGTGTGTATATGATTGAAAAATAAATAAAATTTTAAACCAATTTTACTTACTACATTCCTATACACTATTTTAATCTTTACTACCCCCCTCCCCCCTCCCTAACTCAAGTTTTAATCTTATTACATATTATATACCAAATTACCAATTATGCTCTATGTTTGGGGCCTAGCCTTGAGAATCATGGCCCAGAAGGCCTAGCCTGCTACATGTGACATGGGCCTTGGGGTCTGTCGGAAGGAAAAGTTGGAAGAGAAAATCTCACTTTATACCTATTAATACCAAATTATTTACCCTTTAATGCCCAGGCCCAAATTATTTACCTCTCCTACCCATCCAGACCAAACTATTTACCCGACTCATTTATTAGCTTATTCCCGTCACTTTAACGCCTCATTTCGTCACTTTAATGCCTCATATGCACTGCATGCAGATCAGTTTCCAAATCTCCATACTCAAACCATGAGAACTAATATTGCATCCAGATTCGAGTTTTACATTTTTTCTTCAGATTCCATTCTATCTCTTCGTCTAGTAGTAATTTTTGGGTGAAATTTTTGCTCGTGAAAGTACATTTTAGTGAAAGTGGGTTTTCAAAATCATATGATAGTGAAAGTGAGTTTTTAAAATCATAGGATATTTGTATTTTTCTTTGTATTTTTGTGAATCAATGCCTTTGTGTTGTTGTTTTCACTATGGGGAAGAAGCATTGTGCCCGTAGATGGTGGCACCGTGAACAACATCATTCTTCAACCCAAGTAGCTGCTGAATCCGTTGCCTCTTTAATGTCTGGTCCTAATTTTTCATTATTTTCTAATTCTCCGTCTGTGTTTAGTCCTAACCCTAACAGTAGTCGTGTTGAAAATACAACTAAAAATGTAGAATTAGTGGGTGAAAAAGGCAACAATATTGATGCTTCGTCAGGAGATGGAACTCCCTACCAGTCATTACCCAACACAAATTTCGAATTAGTCAAAGTAGGTGTTGATGTGAATGATAAGGGAAAAGGTAAAATTGTTGAGGATTCTGAGTTAGGGGGAAACCGACATGAATCCGTGCCTGAAACAGAAACTCAACCAGTAGATGTTGATTGTAGCGATGATTCTCAATTAAAGAAGAAAAAATGGTGTCGCACCCAAGAAGGTAATTTTTAAAATTAGTATGTATCTGTGCTTTTGAATGTATAGTACATTGTTCTTTTTTGATTTCCTGGTATGATTTTGTATTATAGTATAGTTATAGTCAGTTGTGTTATTTTTAAATTTCGGTGTTTGGTGCGATTTACGGTTTTGGTTCCTCAGTTGTTCGGTTAACCGAAAAACCTATCTGCAATTCCATTGATTCGTTGAAGGTGCACGCATATGCTACTGTCTACGTCAGTGGAATTGCTACTGTCTTCTGTCTGTAATTCCGTTGTCCGTTTGATGCTACATTATCAATGGATCATATATCAGACAGCTGTTTAATTGTTTGAATTTGTTGCTGAAATATTTGAATTTCTTTTCTCTAAATAACATGATTTATAAGAATCATTTTAAGTCCTATTGATCTAAAAGCTTTGCAATTGAAAATTAATCTGAGCTTAAAAGTAGTTCAATGTTTAACATCTTAATTTAAAGATTAGACAGTTAGCATAGAGAATGATATTGGTTCTTCTGAACTAATTTTTACATGAAATCTTTCAAATTGTCAGTCACATAGTTTTCTTAGTAAAAGCATGTATATGAGTTAAGTTGTAAAATGATTCGAGTTTTATTGTCATATATGGTTCATTTGAATCAATTTTAATACATGGATGGCTGGTTGGCGATAAACCTAAGTTTGAGAATAAGATTGTAAATATGAGTTGCTACATAGTTTTTGATATTATTGGTTTTGATTAGTCAGTCTAAAAAAAGGCAATAAATTAGAGTCTCTGATGCACTTTGTCAATAGTGTATCAATCACTGTACTTTGCCAATACTGATTTGTGGAGAAGATTCTGGCACAATGGCTTTTATATAGTCCTTATGCATTCAGATACCTCTACATTGTTGAATACTTTACATTTTTGACATGTTGCTAATAGGTTTATGATTATGATTTACATTTGGTAGAGACTGAGAGTTCCATCCTAGAACCAGTTAGCTAGCCAATGTGTTAGATTTGCACTTGGGTTAAAACCTCTTCGTTGTTACTCGTAAACTTTTGATATGACTTTAGGCATATAATAATTCATTATTTCAGCATACTTATGCTATAGCCAACTCTTTTTTCCCTTAGACCATGTAGCTCTTGTCCAGCTAGTCCTTTTCGTATCCATCATCTTGGGTCAAGTGATATTAGTTCTTATTACAACTTGTTCTGCCAGACACTTATATATTTTCTCCTTTCAAGTTTCCATGACCTTGAGGGGTCGTGTAGTTCTTGAATCACCTGTTCTTATTTGACCCAAGTAAGGTTACATTCCAAAACAAAGTAGAATCGAATAGGGTAGCAGCCCATTTAGGCTGTAACTTTTAATTTAGTAATCTTTCACTATGAGCTATGTTGTATGGAAACTTTGGATTCTCTGATGGCCGTCTTACTATTGACTATATTGCTAAGGCTCTTAACCTTCCACTTCTCAATGCTTACTTGCAAAAAGAAGCTAATTTTAGCCATGGTGTAAACTTCGCAGTAGGAGGATCTACAACATTAAGAAACCCGTATTATGAAGCTAGAAATTAAGTTTTTTCTCCTGTTGCTTCTCATGGACTGTGTTCTGGCTTCACTTCTTGATATTTTTTAAAAGTTTGTCCGTATTCGATCCAATGTTGGTTTCTTTTGCATAATTTATTGCTAGATTTTCTACATGCATATATAAATTCTATCTAATTTTGATGTGTATGTTTGGAAAGAAATACTTAGGTGCATGTTCTCTTTTCTTTATTTTTAGTTTGTGGTTGTGTTCAAACAGTTGATAAAAGATCTCAGCACAGAAACAAAACATATGTTTTTCCTTTAATAATAGTAGTATCATACAATATCTGGAAAACACTTTATATCTGCATACCTTCTTTTGCTTTTTCTCTTTTTGCCTATCGGTTATGTAATAGCAGTGTAGTCATTTATAGTTGCCGGGAATTAGCCAGTAGAACTGTAGACCCTATTGGTATAGTGATATGAAGTGTTGATATTGTATGGTAGTTGTAACATTTTTGGTTGTTTTAGATGCATTTTTAAGTGAATTCTATTTTTGAAATTATTTTATATGAACGTGGGTTATACAATGTTGGGATTTTCTTGTGCCTATGGACGTATATTATAAACCAAAGGTTGATTGGGATACCAACTGCTATGTTATTCGTCAGTTGAAAGAGAATTTATCAAAGAAACAACTTGGGATGTTTAAGAAAACATGCTTTGGATATTTTTTGGATATGGCACCAGTTATTGTGCAGATTCGGGTTATGCACCATTTACTTATTAGAGAAGTACATCATGAGGTGAAAAATGAGATGCGTTTTGTAGTGAATGATTCTAGGTTGCGCTTTGGTTTGGGTGAATTTGCACTCGTTACTTGGCTGAAATGTAAGGGAGATACAAGTATAGAGAGCGTAGAAGAGAATAGGTTGATTTCAAAATATTTTAGGACTGCATCTGTGACATTGGCCCAACTAGTAGACTGTTTTACTAAGAAGAAATGGAAAACAGATGATGATGCGTTGAAGATAGCAGTTCTTTATTTTGTGAACACCTTCTTACTTTCTCAACTCAAAACAAAGGTTATTTCACGGTCTTACATTGACTTGGTTGAGTGCGGTGATTTTAATAATTATCCCTGGGGTATAGATGTTTATAAGGCTACAATCGACTCGTGTTCCAACAGGTTTCAAGATAAGCCTTCTTTTTGTAGACTTGGTGGCTTCCCGTTGGCTTTACAGATTTGGTTGTATGAATGCTTGTAACGACCCGGTCGGTCGTTACGTAGAATCTGTATTACTATTACTGGTTTGCCTTATCATAGGTTGGTTATACTGTTTATGATGTGTTAGAGTTGGTTGGCTCGGGTTCAGAATGGTTGTAGTGAGAATTGAGACACTTGGTCTCTAAAAATAGCTTTATAGTTGGAAAAGTCAACTGAGAGTTGACTTATGGGTAAACGACCTCGGAATGCGAATTTTATGGTTCGGATAGCTTCGTTAGGTGATTTGGGACTTATGAGTGTGTTCGAAATATTTTTGTGATGTCCGGTGTAGAATTAGGCTTGAATTGGCGAAAGTTAGTTTTTGGCGATTTCCGGTCGGCAGTGAAAAATAGGCTATCTGGGTCGGAATGGAATTCCGGAAGTTGGAACAGGTTCGTAATGTCATTTTGGATATATCTGCAAAATTTCAGGTCAATCAGATGCGTTTTGGTGTTTTTGAAATCATTGGTGGAATTTAGAAATTTCAAAGTTCATAGGCTTGAATTCGATGTGATTTTGGTGTTTTTGTGCTGTTTTTGGTGTTTCGAAGGCTCGACTAAGTTTGAATGATGATATGGTATATGTTGGTAGGTTTGGTTGAGGTCCCGAGGGCCTCGAGTGTATTTTGGATGCTCAAACGAGCACTTTTGGTCTTTGAATAGTTGCTGTTTTTTCTGGTGTTTTGACAGCTGAAATTTCTTCATTGGGCGTATATGCGATCGCGTAGGGTTAGACTGAGGCAGGAAGATTTGCTCTATGCGACCGCGTAAAAAGGGTTGCATCGCATAGGTGGGCAGGCTTGGGCAGTGTGGTCGCAAGGTGTATTGTGCGATCGCGTAGAATAAAAGCGGGGCGTGTGAGTCTTGGCAGTTGGTCATCACGACCGCGTGAGGTTGTACGCGATCGCATTGGTCAGGGAATAGGAGCTTCGCGATCGCGTGGGTTAAGTTTGCGATCACATTGAGTAAAAATGGGAGGCAGAGAAGTTGTGCTCCGTGATCACGATGTGGGTCCCGCGATCGCGATGAGTAAAAGCCTGGGCAGTATAAATTAAAATCCTCCGCGACCTTTGCCCACTTTTCCACCATTTTTGAACGGGAATAGAGCTTTTGGAGAAATTTTGAAGAGGGAAATCGATTGTTCTTCATTGAGGTAAGGATTTTTGACCCCATAACTCGATTATATGTGATTAAGGACTAAGTTAACAGTGTTTAATGGGGAAAAATCAGTAGAAAAAGGTAAAATTAGGGTTTGAGATTATGAGACCTTTTAGGAATGATTTGAGGGGTCAAACGGACTCTGATTTTAGAGTTCTTTATATGTACGGACTCGTGAGATGATGAGGATCGTTTTGATATAAAGATTTTTGAGTTCCGAGACGCGGGCCCGGGGGTCGGGTTTTGGCTAATTTCGGATTTTGTGCATAAAGTTGATATTTTTCAATTGGAATTCACTCCCTTAGCATAATTTGATGTTAAAAATCTGAACTTGGTAGATTTGGAGCACTCGGAGGTTGATTCGAGGGACAAGCGTGTTGCAGAATAGCTTTTCGGGCTAGTTTGAGGTAAGTAATGTCTTTAAATCCTGTCCTGAGGGTATGAAACCCCGGACTCTACATCCTTTCACGATTTGGTGTGACGAACACACTGGATGACGAGTGTGGGGCATGCACGAACTGGAAATTTGGAAAGATGTTCCTTTTTAAGCAACTATCGAGTTGCGAAACTACTTTTAAAGCATATGTTCTATAGTATTACTATGTTTTGATATACTTGGGCTGTAAGCCATATTTGGGGCCTAGTGCCGATCTGTTTTAACCTATTGGGGGCTAATTTCCTGATATTCCTCACTTATTATATTATGATTTTACACTAAGTCTTTCTTGATAAATTGTTTTGACACTCTGAGTTTATTGATATTATTTCTTGAAATGAAATATTGTTTTGGGTCGAGAACCCCGTTTATTTATGGCCCGAGTGGCATGTTGAGAGTGTTTGACTGAGTGAGGCCGAGGTCCAATATTGTGAGGATGTTTATGATATGAGAGAGGCCGAGTGCCTGAGTGATGATTGCCATGATTTGTCTTGTTTATAGAACTTGGGCTGTAGGAGCCCCTCCGGAGTTTGTACACACCCCCAGTGAGCGCATGTACCTACTGAGTGCGATTGCCGAGTGCTGAGTGACGAGTGATTGGGAGGTATGAGTGACTGTGAGGTGATGAGTGACTGTTACTGAGTGATGGTGAGGTGCTGAAGGAATATTTCGGAGTGATGATTATGCCCGAGGGGCAGTTTTATGATGATATTTCACTGAGTTTTGATTATGATTCGTTTCATCTTTCAAACTGATATTTTTGGGAGTTTTATAGAGAAACATTTGAAATTATACTTGTTTCAAGGATTTTTACGGAAACTGGTTTTCGAACTTATGTACACTTTATTGAGACTTGGCATTTTACATTTTTGTGGATTGGTGTATTTGTTGTTGTGTGTTTATTATTCTTCAGACTGTGATTTATTTTCATTACTACTGAATTTGCGTACTCATCATTACTCTCTGCACCTCTGTGTGCAGATCCAGGTACTGGTTCAGAGTAGTAGCCATCCGAGTTCGTTATCGTCAGCTTTTGGGATTTCGAGGTAGCTGTCCAGCGTCCGCAGCTTCTCCATTTCCCTTCCTTTATTAGTATTAGTATTTTATTCTTAGACATTGTTTATGACATTAGCAGAGTTAGTTTTATTCTTAGATGCTCGTGATCGGCTGACTCCAGTCCTAGAGGATTTGTTTAGACTGTTAGCTTTTATTATGCTTGCTTAAGGGCTTAGAGGAATTTTTTATTATACTCGGTTTGCTAGTTATTAATGATTTTTGAGGAATTATATTAAAACAAATGTGTAGTTATGTGATGGTTGGCTATCCTAGTTCCACGATAGGCGCCATCACGACCTGTTAGAATTTGGGGTCGTGACAAGTTGGTATTAGAGCAGTATGTTACATAGGACTCAACGGTCATGAGCATGTTTAGTAGAGTCTTTTGGATCAGTACGGAGACGTCTGTACTTATCTTTGAGAGGCTACAGAACTCTTAGGAAAAATCTCACTTTCTTGAACTCTTTCGTTCCATTCTATTGATTCTTGAAATCTAAACTACTGTTGTTTCATTCTCTCATAGATGGTGAGGACACGCACTACTGATCAGGGTGACCAGACACCAGCCAGACCCACAAGGGGTCGAGGCCATGGTGGAGTTAGGGGACCAACCCGTGTAGCTGCCGAGACAGTACCAGTGGATTCCCCTACTATTCAGGATCAGGTTCCTGCCGAGGGTGCTCCAGCGGGACAGGCTCAGGCACCGACAGTGCCTATTGTCATTCCGGGCCTTGAGGAGACCCTGGCTCAGATCCTGACAGTGTGTACTAGCTTGTCCCAGGCAGTTGCTGTTTCTACTACTCCCGCTACATCTCAGGCCGGGGGAGGCACTCAGACTCCAGCTGCCCGGGCACCTGAGCAGGTTGTACAGGGTATTCAGGCGCCGGGGGAAGTCCCAGCCCAGCCGGTTGCCCCAGTTCAGGACTATGTAGTCCCATCTATGCCCGAGGATGAGAAACGTAGGCTGGAGAGGTTCAGTAGACTTCAGCCTCCGACTTTCAGCGGCAGAGAGGGTGAGGATGCCCAAGGTTTTCTAGATAAGTGCCAGAGGATACTCCGTACTGCTGGTATTCTGGAGACTAGCGGGGTCTCGTTTGCTACATTTCAGTTTGCTGGTGCTGCTTTCACTTGGTGGGAGGAAATTGAGAGGCGTAGGCCGGTTGGTTTAGCACCACTCACTTGGCAGTAGTTCTCCATGATCTTTTTGGAGAAGTATGTTCCTCAGTCCCACAGACAGGAGCAGCACATGCAGTTTGAGCAGCTGCACCAGGGAGAGTTGTCTGTCACACAGTATGAGATGCATTTTTCTGAGTTGGCTCGACATGCTTCTAAGTTAGTCCCTACTGATAGGGAGAGGATCAGGAGGTTTGTAGATGGTCTCACGTATCAGCTTCGCATTTTGATGACCAGGGAGAGAGTTTCTGGAGCTATATTTGAGCAGGTTGTTGACATTGCTCGGGACATTGAGTCGGTTCGTAGGCAGGAGCGTGAGGAGAGGGAGGCCAAGAGGCCTCGAGGATCAGGTAGCTTCAGTGGTGCCCCTTCCAGAGGGCAGTTTCAGCACAGGAGAGGTCGTCCATTTTAGACCTCCTCAGCCAGCTCGCCCAGCTTACAACGGTGCATATTCGGGGCAGGGTCCTTGCAGTTCTTATTGGGGACGTTCATCTTTTAGTGCCCTTCCAGCTCATAGCTCCTCCAGAGCATCATCATATTAGGGTTCTTCTATGCATGGTTCATCCGATGGTTATCATGGTGGCAGGGTTTCTCTTCAGTCCCCATCTTCAACTCCAGGTAGTTGTTTTGAGTGTGGAGAGTTTGGACATGGGTGGAGACAGTGTCCTCGTCGTGCTAGTAGTTCATATCAGTAGAGGGTTCAACCCTCGACTTCAGCCCCAGTCACTTCACCACCTACCCAGGCAGCTAGGGGTGGTGGTCAGGCAGCTAGAGGCCGCCCTAGAGGGGGAGGTCGAGCAGGTGGAGGCCAGCCACGTATCTATGCACTTTCAGCTAGGCCCGATGCTATGGCCTCCGATGCGGTGATTACAGGTACTATCTCAGTTTGTCACAATGGTGCTTTGGCTTTATTTGACCCTGGTTCCACATACGCTTATGTTTCGTCGTATTTTGCTCACTTTCTGAATATGCCCCGTGAGTCTTTAGTTACGTCTGTTCATGTTTTTACTCCGGTGGGCGGTACTATTGTTGTGGACCGTGTGTACCGGTCGTGTGTTATATCTATTGGGGGGTCTGGAGACCCGAGTGGACATGATGTTGCTCAGTATGGTTGATTTTGATGTGATACTGTGCATGGATTGGTTATCCCCATGTCATGCTATTCTTGATTGTCAGGCTAAGACCGTGACCCTGGCTATGCCCGGAGTTTCAAGAGTTTAGTGGAGAGGGTCTATAGAGCATGTGCCTAGCAGAGTGATTTCTTATTTGAAGGCTCAGCGTATGGTTGAGAAAGGATGTGAATATTATCTTGCTTTTGTGAGGGATGTTAGTAGTGATACTCCTTCTGTTGATTATGTTCCTGTGGTCCGTGACTTTCCGAATGTATTTCCTGCAGACCTGCCAGGAATGCCACCTGACAGGGATGTTGATTTTGGTATTGATTTGGTGCCAGGCACTCAACCTATCTCTACTCCACCTTATCGTATAGCACCAGCGGAGTTGAAAGAATTGAAAGAGCAGCTTCAGGAACTCCTAGATAAGGGGTTCATTCGGCCTAGTGTGTCACCTTGGGGTACACCGATATTGTTTGTGAAGAAGAAGGATGGATCTATGCGCATGTGTATTGATTATAGGTAGCTGAATAAGGTTACGGTGAAGAATCGGTATCCTTTGCCCCGTATTGATGACTTGTTCGACCAGCTTCAGGGAGCTAGGGTGTTCTCCAAGATTGACTTGAGGTTTGGGTATCACCAGTTGAAGATTCAGGATTCTGACATTCTGAAGACTGCTTTCAGGACCAGATATGGTCACTATGAGTTCCTGGTTATGTCATTTGGGCTGACCAATGCCCCAGCCGCATTCATGCAATTGATGAACATCGTATTTCAGCCTTACTTTGATTCTTTCGTCCTTGTGTTCATTGATGACATCTTGGTGTATTCTCGTAGATAGGAGGAGCATGCTCAACATTTGAGAGTTGTGTTGCAGAGGTTGAGGGAGGAGAAGCTTTATGAAAAATTCTCCAAGTGTGAGTTTTGGCTTGGTTCAATAGCTTTCTTGGGGCACGTGGTGTCCAGTGAGGGTATTCAGGTTGATCCGAAGAAGATTGAGGCGGTGCAGAGTTGGCCCAGACCGTCCTCAGCCACAGAGATTAGGAGTTTCCTTGGTTTGGCAGGATATTACCGTCGCTTTGTGGAATGATTCTCTTCTATTGCTTCACCTTTAACCAGATTGATCCAGAATGGTGCTCCATTCAGATGGTCTGATGAGTGTGAGGAGATCTTTCAGAAGCTCAAGTCAGCATTGACCACAGCTCCGATATTGGTTTTGCCTACTGGTTCGGGTTCTTATACAGTCTACTATGATGCTTCTAGAGTTGGGTTGGGAGTGGTATTTATGTAGGATGGTAGGGTGATTGCCTACGCGTCTAGACAGTTGAAGGTGCACGAGAAGAATTATCCAGTGCACGACCTCGAGTTAGCTGCCATTGTTCATACCTTAAAGATTTGGCGTCATTATTTGTATGGATTGCAGTGTGAGATTTTCACCGATCATCGTAGTCTGCAGTATTTGCTGAAGCAGAAGGACTTTGCGTCAGAGGAGGTGCTTAGAGCTTCTCAAGGATTATGACCTCACTATATTGTATCACTCGGGGAAGGCCAATGTAGTGGCCAATGCTTTGAGTTGCAGGGCTGAGAGTTTGGGAGTCTAGCCTACCTTTCAGTAGAGCGACCTTTAGCACTTGATATTCAGGCTTTAGCGGGTCAGTTGGTGAGATTGGATTTGTCAGAGCCTCCGTGGGTATTAGCTAGCATAGCTTCCCGGTCTTCTCTTTATGATCAGATTAGAGCATGCCAGTATGATGACTGGCACTTTTTAGTTCTTCAGGACAGGGTCCGTCGAGGTGATGCCAGGGATGTGACTATTGGTGATGACGAAGTTATGAGGTTGCAGGGCCGTATTTACGTGCCCAATGTGGATGGGCTTCGAGAGTTGATATTAGCAGAGGCCCACAAGTCGCGGTATTCCATCCATCCGGGTGCCGCAAAGATGTATCAGGATCTGAGACAGCAGTATTGGTGGAGGAGGATGAAGAGAGATATTGTTGAGTATGTATCACGATGTCTCAACTGCCAGCAGGTCAAGTATGAGCACCAGAGACCAGGCGGATTACTTCAGAGGTTAGATATTCCGGAGTGGAAGTGGGAGCGAATTACTATGGACTTTGTAGTTGGGCTTCTACGGACATCGAAGGGTTTTGATTCTATTTGGGTCATTGTGGATCGACTGACCAAGTCCGCGCACTTCATTCATGTCAATACTACTTATACTTCAGAGCGGTTAACTGGTATTTACATCAGGGAGATTGTTCGATTGCATGGGGTTCCAGTTTCTATCATTTTTGACAGAGGTACTCAGTTCACATCTCAGTTTTGGAGGGCCGTGCAGAGAGGTATGGGTACTCAGTTAGAGTTGAGCACTGCATTTCATCCTCAGACCGACGGGCAGTCGAAGCGGACTATACAGATTTTGGAGGACATGTTGTGTGCCTGTGTGATTGACTTTGGTGGTTCATGGGATCAGTTTCTGCCACTTGCGGAGTTTGCATATAATAATATCTACCAGTCCAGTATTCAGATGGCCCCGTATGAGGCTTTATATGGTAGGAGGTGTAGATCTCCGGCCGGTTGGTTCGAGCCCGGTGCGGCTAGGCTATTGGGCACAGATTTGATTCAGGATGCGTTGGAGAAGGTGAAGTTGATTCAGGAGCGACTTCGCACGACGCAGTTTAGGCAGAAGAGTTATGCGTACCGGAAGGTCCGAGATGTGTCTTTTATGGAAGGTGATAAGGTACTGCTGAAGGTGTCACCCATGAAGGGGTTATGAGGTTCGGAAAGAGGGGAAAGCTGAGTCCTCGGTTTATTGGTCCTTTTGAGGTGCTTCAGAAGATTGGAGAGGTGGCTTATAGACTTGCCTTGCCACCCAACTTATCGAGTGTTCATCCAGTATTTCATGTTTCGATTCTCTGGAAGTATATTGGTGACCCGTCTCATGTTTTAGACTTCAGCACAGTTCAGCTTGAGGGTGATTCGTATGAGGTAGAGCCAGTAGAAATTTTGGATCGTTAGGTCAGAAAGTTAAGGTCTAAGGATATAGCGTCACTGAAGGTACAGTGGAGAGGTCAACCAGTGGAGGAGGCTACTTGGGAGACCGAACGGGAGATGTAGATCATATATCCTCACTTGTTTGAGACTCCAGGTATGTTTCTAGACCCGTTCGAGGACGAACATTTGTTTAAGAGGGGAAGAATGTAACGACCCTGTCGGTCATTACGTAAAATCTGCATTACTGTTACTGGTTTGCCTTGTCATAGGTTGGTTATACTGTTTATGATGTGTTAGAGGTTGTTGGCTCGGGTTCAGAATGGTTGTAGTGAGAATTGAGACACTTGGTCTCTAAAAATAGCTTTATAGTTGGAAAAGTCAACTGAGAGTTGACTTATTGGTAAACGACCTCGGAATACGGATTTTATCGTTCGGATAGCTTCGTTAGGTGATTTGGGACTTATGAGTGTGTTCGAAATATTTTTGTGATGTCCGGTGTAGAATTAGGCTTGAATTGGCGAAAGTTAGTTTTTGGCGATTTCCGGTCGGCAGTGAAAAATAGGCTATCTGGGTCGGAATGGAATTCCGGAAGTTGGAACAGGTTCGTAATGTCATTTTGGATATATCTGCAAAATTTCAGGTCAATCAGATGCGTTTTGGTGTTTTTGAAATCATTGGTGGAATTTAGAAATTTCAAAGTTCATAGGCTTGAATTCGATGTGATTTTGGTGTTTTTGTGCTGTTTTTGGTGTTTCGAAGGCTCGACTAAATTTGAATGATGATATGGTATATGTTGGTAGGTTTGGTTGAGGTCCCGAGGGCCTCGAGTGTATTTTGGATGCTCAAACGAGCACTTTTGGTCTTTGAATAGTTGCTGTTTTTTCTGGTGTTTTGACAGCTGAAATTTCTTCATTGCGATCGCGAAGGCGTATATGCGATCGCGTAGGGTTAGACTGAGGCAGGAAGATTTTCTCTATGCGATCGCGTAAAAAGTGTTGTGATCGCATAGGTGGGCAGGCTTGGGCAGTGCGGTAGCAAGGTGTATTGTGTGATCGCGTAGAATAAAAGGGGGGCGGGTGAGTCTTGGCAGTTGGTCATCGCGACCGCGTGAGGTTGTACGCTATCACATTGGTCAGGGAATAGGAGCTTCGCGATCGCGTGGGTTAATTTTGCGATCGCATTGAGTAAAGATGGGAGGCAGAGAAATTTTTTCTCCGCGATCGCGATGTGGTTCCCGCGATCACGATGAGTAAAAGCCTGGGCAGTATAAATTAAAACCTTCCGCGACCTTTGCCCACTTTTCCACCATTTTTGAACGGGAATAGAGCTTTTGGAGCAATTTTGAATAGGGTAATCGATTGTTCTTTATTGAGGTAAGGATTTTGTACCCCATTACTTGATTATATGTGATTAAGGACTAAATTAACAGTGTTTAATTGGGAAAAATCAGTAGAAAAAGGTGAAATTAGGGCTTAAGATTATGAGATCTTTTAGGGATGATTTGAGGGGTCAAACGGACTCCGATTTCAGAGTTCTTTATATGTACGAACTCGTGAGAGGATGAGGATCATTTTGGTATAAAGTTTGTCGAGTTCTGAGATGCAGGATCGGGGGTCGGGTTTTTGCTAATTTCGGGCTTTGTGCGTAAAGTTGATATTTTTCAATTGGAATTCATTCCCTTAGCATAATTTGATGTGAAAAATATGAACTTGGTAGATTTGGAGCACTCGGAGGTTGATTCGAGGGGAAAGCGTGTTGCGGAATAGCTTTTCAGGCTAGTTTGAGGTAAGTAATGTCTTTAAATCATGTCCTGAGGGTATGAAACCCCGGACTCTACATCCTTTCACGGATTTGGATTGACGCACACACTGGATGACGAGTGTGGGGCGTGCACGAACTGGAAATTTGGAAATATGTTCCTTTTTAGGCAACTATCGAATTGCGAAATTGCTTTTAAAGCATATGTTTTATAGTATTACTATGTTTTGATATACTTGGGCTGTAAGCCATGTTTGGGGCCTAGTGCCGATATGTTTTAACCCCTTGGGGGCTAATTTCCTGATATTCCTCACTTATTATATTATGATTTTACACTCAGTCTTTCTTGATAAATTGTTTTGACACTCTGAGTTTATTGATATTATTTCTTGAAATTAAATATTGTTTTGGATCGAGAACCCCGTTTATTTATGGCCCAAGTGGCATGTTGAGAGTGTCTAACTGAGTGAGGCCGAGGGCCAATATTGTGAGGATTTTTATGATATGAGAGAGACCGAGTGCCTGAGTAATGATTGCCATGATTTTTCTTGTTTATAGTGTTTGGGCTGTAGGAGCCCCTCCGGAGTCTGTACACCCCCCCAGTGAGCGCATGTACCTACTGAGTGCGATTGCCGAGTGCCGAGTGATGAGTGATTGGGAGGTATGAGTGACTGTGAGGTGCTGAGTGACTGTTACTGAGTGATGGTGAGGTGCTGAGGAATATTTGTAAGTGATGATTATGCCCGAGGGGCAGTTTTATGATGATATTTTACTGAGTTTTGATTATGATTCGTTTCATATTTCAAACTGATATTTTTGGGAGTTTTACTGAGAAAAATTTGAAATTATACTTGTTTCAAGGATTTTTACGGAAACTGGTTTTCGAACTTATGTACACTTTATTGAGACTTGGCATTTTACTGTTTTGTGGATTGGTGTATTTGTTGCTGTGTGTTTCTTCAGGTTGTGATTTATTTTTATTACTACTGAGTTTGCGTACTCATCATTACTTCCTGCACCTCTGTGTGCAGATCCAGGTACTGGTTCAGAGCAGTAGCCTTCCGAGTTCGTTATCGTCAGCTTTTGGGATTTCGAGGTAGTTGTCCAACGTCTGTAGCCTCTCCATTTTCCTTCCTTTATTAGTATTAGTATTTTATTCTTAGACATTGTTTATGACATTAGCAGAGTTAGTTTTATTCTTAGATGCTCATGATCGGTTGACTCCAGTCCTGGGGGATTTATTTAGACTGTTAGTTTTTATTATGCTAGCTTAAAGCCTTAGAGGAATTTTTTATTATACTCGGTTTGCTGGTTATTAATGATTTTTGAGGAATTATATTAAAACAAATGTGTAGTTATGTGATGGTTGGCTAGCCTAGTTCCACGATAGGCGCCATCACGACCTGTTAGGATTTGGGGTCGTGACAATGCTGCCCAAGTTTGGATGGTCACTTTGCTTATCATATTGGAAACAAACTTCCACGAATTTTGAATTGGGTAGTGATGGGTCAAATACCAAATGAGCGAGTTGCTTTGCGAATTTTTAGCTTGCAACGCGAGCAGGTAATTTTCTCATATTTTTGTTGCATCTCTTAATATTATGGTATAGTAGTTTTAGTCATTGTTACTTATTCTGCTACTTATTATTTTATTGCTACTTGTACTTTTAATTTTCTCATACTTTTATTGTATCTTTTAATGTTTTGGTACAATATTTTAGCCACATGTAGTTGTAGCAATATCCCAAGTCAATGATATACTCTGTTGGTATACAAGTATACCATATTGGTATCATTTGGTAATAGGGATCTTTTATCTTTCCATGTTTGATTATCATTTCTATTTCTAACTAGTGTGCTTAATAATTGCAACTAAAGAACATCACCCCAACTGATGCTGAGAAGCAACTATTTGATGTGCGTGGTCTAAACTTTGAAATTGAAGTTGATTGCACTGACAGTCAACATGATAGCTTTCCGATTTTTGGCACTCAATTGCCAAAGACCCAAAGTATGCATCAAAGTACTGGAAGTGATTCCGAACTAACCAATGCTGAGGTAATGAAGGAGTTATAAGTTTTGAAGCTTTTTGTAGAGACCAAGTTTGAGGAGGTGCTTGCAGCTATTGGTAGGAAGTCAATGAAGCCAGAGGGAAATTCAACGGTATTGATCTCATATAATATAATGCTATAGTATATTGTTCAAAGATGCAATATATGCTTATATGATACTTTCTATTATCAATTCCAGCATAAGAAACAACATAATGATCCTTACTTTGGTGAGATGCATAATGATCATGACCAGTTTGAAAGGGGCGACGGTGGGAATGATCCTGTAGTTATTGAAGATAGCACGCCCAAAGCGCCTTCTAGTATGTAAATCACAGATTTGATTTTATTTTTTTGTTGTTGGTTTTTGAAAATAGTACTCTTGATTATACTTTTACATGTTTAGTGTCTGGTTTTGGTGGTGTTGGTCGAGATGGAGGTGCCAGTGGTGTCAATGTGAAGAACGTCACAACAAGGCATGGTGTAGTTAATGATGATTTGCATTCTGGTAAAATGTTGTATATTTAATTTATCTAACTTTATGTATTTGTGCGTTCACTAACCTTTTTAACTTTTTTTCAGCCCCCTTCGTAAATGAGCATGATCGTGGTTTGGATTCTAACTTTGAATTGTCTGCATATGCAATTGATCAAATCACCGCCATTACACAAAAAGCAAAACTTAAGCACACATCTCATGATATTAAAAAGTCTGGACCTTCTCCATTGCCATCAGGAATTCCTGCACAGACACGAGCAGATGTTGTTATTGAGTCTAATACTGCTCCACAGGGTATGATTGTTGATGTTACTAATTCTGAAGTTAGTATGTAATGAGAGATTTTTGATAGTTTTTTATTTGAGTAGTGATGCTGATAATGATTTTATGTGTTCAGCATCTCGGGTTGATGGTGTTGGTCAAGTGGATGTTGGCAGCAATATTGTGAATTTGCCTTCTGGTAATGTCTTCTATATATTATTTTTCATTATTTTTTTTAAATTTCTTAACTTTGTATATTTGTTTATTCACTAGCTTTTTCTAATTTAAGCTCCATGTCAACACGGGGGTGATCTTTAATTGGATTCTGATTTTGAATATACTGCTTCTCAACTTGATCTAATTGCTGCTATTACACAAGGAGGGAGACGTAATGTAAATCAACGTGGAAATGAACTAACAACTCGTGATGTTAATAAGTCTAAAACTGATCTGTCGGTATCAAGACATGTTGTCCAAACACAAAAGTTGTTGAAAAAACTCCAACAATTTTCACACGGAGAAGGCGCCCTGCAGCTGTAAAACAGTCTCCATATGGGAATGACTGGAAATCTGGTGTTAGTGCAGTTGGGGGATCCTCAAAGGTTATCAAAGGAAGATTTCCATTCGTGAATGACATTTCAGTGGCTGTTGATTATAAGCTTACGACTGCATTCTCAAACTTTGTTGAATCAAACATGCAATTGGGAGAGTGTGTATTCGTTTCTATGCACTTTTGTTTTCATGTTTTCTTAATTTTTGTTGATATATTTCTTTTTCCATCTCTTCTTTTGTACGATATAGGGAAATGTATTTACCTGGTGATCAAAAGTTGGACCCTTGTTTTGACTTTGAAGTTGAACAGATTGATGATAAGATGTTTTTCCATACATTAAACTATTTTGGGAGGCCTCTGTCTAGTTCGGTATGTGTACTGCTTTTTATTTTTGTTGTTGTACTCCTTGCGCTAGCTATCCACTCATCTTTTCACTTTTTATTAGTTCATGCATATTGTTAATGTTAGTCATGTTTTCTTACTCTTTTTGTTGCAGCACTTGAATATTATATTCTACTATCTTAGGAAGAAGGCAAAATATGGAATTAATATGCCAATTAAAGTCACAACTACAGATACCCTTTTTAATATTATCATTTAAAGGGTTTTCGCAGAGTTTGTATAAGGCGGGAGACAAGATCATCTGATTGATAGATCAGACGATATCATGGAGTACATGAAAGGATTTAGGATGCCTTGTGTTCACGTCCCACCAACACTACTATATAAGTAGGCAGGCACGGGTCGTGTAGCTTTTACCC
>ML280881.1:0-14029 GCA_005239495.1 Nicotiana undulata
ATATATATATATATATATATCGTAAAAATAATGCCAAACCTCTCAACCGTTATACATCTCACATGGAAACCAGCTCGAACAACCAATACTCTTTCCAAATAATCACAACAATTTCTAACATAGATCAACAAGGCCAAATAGCCATAGAAGCCATAATGAACATATAACTATTAAGATAATGATCAAATAAGTGGGGAACAGGAAAGGGGATCATGTTTAACAACTCATTTGGGTGGTGCATAGATACTTATCACCACACCTATACACCACACCCATGCAATTCACGTAGCAAACAAGTGGGGAGTCCTATTCCCTCAAGCTAAAGTTAGGCCAAACACTTACCTCAATTCCGCAGGCCACTCAATGCTCAACTATTGCTTTTCCTTTTGAATTCACCTCTAACTTGCTCGAATCTAATCAAAATTAACTTAATATAATTAACTAATGCTAAAGGAACTAACTTTATTGAAAAATATAATTTTCCCTAAGTTTTCTCAAAAAAAGTTAAAAACCGACCTCGGGCCTGCTTGGTCTAAACTCGGGGTTCGGACCAATTTACGATTACTCATTCACCCACGAACCCAACTATGTTATTAGTTTTGAAATTCGGCCTTAATTTGATATAAAAATTTGATTTTTACAAAACTCCCTAATTCTACCCAAATCCTAGATTTTTACCATGAAAATTCTTTGTTTTTGCTTTAAAAGTGATGCAAAATAGTAAGGAATTGAAAGAACAAGGTTTGGAATTGATTGCCTATGAATTGGGGATGAAGATTTCTGAAGAAAACTTGTTTTTAGGGATGGAAATTAGAAAAATTGGAGAAGAGAGTGTTATGTCCGTTCTTTAAATGGTATTTATAATAGCTGGGCTGGGCAACTGTGCAATCGCGGATAAAGAGGTGCGATCGTATAGGGTAAGGGAAAATTAAAGTTGTGCGATCGCGGGAGAAAGAGTGCAATCGCACAGGGAAAGGAAAAATTAAAGTTGTGCTATCGCAGAAGAAAGAATGAAATCGCACAGGGTAAGGAAAAATTAAGGTTGTGCTATCGCGGGAGAAAGAGTGCAATCGCACAGTACAATTTTGGGGACCCTGAGCTTGCTCTGTGCGATCGCAGATAAAGCCATGCGATTGCACAAGGTTCCAAACAGGCCTTCTAAATTTTACTCTGTTCAATCGCGGACTTTCCTATGCGATCGCACAGAACAAATACATGGACACCAGAAAAATAAAAACCAGCAGTTCATTTAAGTGCAAAAACATCTCGTGGCCTACCCGAAACTCACCCGAGCCCTCGGGGCTCCAAACAAATCATGCACGCAAGTCTAAAAATATCGTACGGACTTGCTCGTGCGATAAAATTATGAAAATAACATGTAAATCTATGAATTAAACCTCAAAACTCATCATTTTCAACAAGAACTCTTAAAGTTCATAATTTCTCAACCGGATGTATGAATGATGTCAAACGAACTCCGTTTTTTTTACCATATATCACAGTTAACCTCTAAATATCATTACACAGTTGTACCGGGCTCCGGGACCAAAATACGGACCCGACACCAATGATTTCAAACATTAATTCTTTTATTTATTTCATAAATATTTCAGCAAAATAATTTCTTTCAAAAATTGATTCTAAGGCTTGGGACCTAGAAATTCATTTCCGGGCATACGCCCGAGTCTCATATTTTACTGCGGACCTCCCGGGATCGTCGGAACACGGATCCGGGTCCGTTTACTCAAAATGTTAACCAAAGTCAACTTTTATCAAATTTAAATTCTAAAAATCATTATTTCTCCTATTTTCACATAAAAGCTTTCCGGTTTCACGCCCAGACTGCGCACACAGATCGAGATATTTCATTATAGTCTTTTATGGTGATTTTGCATGGAACAGAGTCTAATTTTATAAATTGGCCCCTTGGGTCATCACACTTATTTAACCGGGTTTTCAGTGTATTTGAAGGCCTTTAGTTTATGGCGAAAGTCGGACGTCTTCGAGCCGCATTATTTTGGCTGTAGCCTTTTATATGACCGTAGCCTTCGGTTATGTCTCTTGGACTTGTTTTCCCAATAACATTTCGAACAAGTTCGAAATGTTAGTGCCCGAGTGTGATGGCCTTGGCCTATATATCGGGGGGTGCCTCTTTGAGGTCTTATGATTCCGAATTTAGATAGCTCGACTAGGTAGTCCCCGAATGTTTGAGGTATGCTTGTATTTGGCCCTTGAGCCATTTTTCACAAGGGTTAGTGTTGCACAATAGATCAGAATCGTAAGTACATGACTCGTCTAATAAGAATTCTACTTCAAACACGAGATGTTTTAGAAAAGAGAGTGCTTCTTTGTATTATTCATACATGCGTACGTGTTTTGTTGATGAGATTCGGTTAATCTATATGGACACGGTTCATTCGACCATTTGGCCCATTATAAATTCTTCCTACCGAGACCCATTTACATAACATCCGAGGGTGATGCCCCCCAGTATTCGAGGTTGATTGCAAAGAAGCCTTGGATACTGTTGAATTATCCCCAGGTAGAACATAGTTGTTGCCTCGTTAAAAACCTTGCGGGGAAACCCATTTAGGATAAAAGCCGGTCTAAGGGAAAAAGAGTGCAATGCGTACTTTAAAACCCGAGGTCTCGATTTCTTGGACCGGATACCTACAATAAGTTAGTTTAGAATATTTGAGTAAATGAAAAAAAGGAGAAAACCATACCTTAGCAGTAATATCGCTTGAGGAGTGATATGTTCCAACTATTCGATAATGGCTCGTCGTCCATTGTTC
Source organism: Nicotiana undulata (assembly GCA_005239495.1). Taxonomy (NCBI): domain Eukaryota; kingdom Viridiplantae; phylum Streptophyta; class Magnoliopsida; order Solanales; family Solanaceae; genus Nicotiana; species Nicotiana undulata. Next base: position 2,796 of record ML280881.1, read on the forward strand.
CAAGCTTATAAGATTCTTTTCCCGACTATGTCGAGGATTTGATAGGGTCCTTCCCAGTTAGGATGGAGTTTCCCTTCATTAGGGTCTCGAGTATTGATGGTGATTTTCCTTAAGACCAAGTCCCCGACTTTGAAGTGTCGAAGATTGGTTCTTCTATTGTAATACCTCTCGATTCGTTGCTTTTGTGCGGCCATTCGAACGAGTTCCACTTCTCGTCTTTCATCTAACAATTCGAGGTTGGTATTCATTGCCTCGTAGTTTGATTCTTCCGTTTCATGTCGAAATCTGGCGCTAGGCTCTCCGACTTCGACAGGTATTAAGGCTTCGGAGCCATAGACTAAAGAAAACGTAGTTGCTCCGGTACTGTACTTCGATGTCGTCCGATATGCCCATAGAACCTCGGGTAATGTTTCTCTCCACTTCCCTTTGGCTTCGTTTAGCATTTTCTTCAAGTTTTGGTTGATAGTTTTATTTGTTGATTCGGCCTGTCCGTTTCCACTAGGGTGATATGGCGTCGATAGTATCCTCTTTATTTTGTGATCTTCGAGGAATTTTGTTACTTTACTGCCGATGTATTGTTTGCCATTATCACACACTATTTCCGCAGGTATCCCGATCGACATGCAATGTGATCCCATATGAAGTCAATCGCTTCTTTTTCTCTGACTTTTTTGAAGGCATGTGCTTCAACCCATTTAGAGAATATAAATAATATGAATTTAGCTTTACCGGGGGCCGATGACAGAGGAGCGACGATGTCCATTCCCCATTTCATGAATGGCCATAGGGATAGGACCGAGTGAAGCTGTTCACCGAGCTGGTGAATCATTGGTGCAAACCTTTGAAATTTGTCACATCTTTGAACGAACTCCTTAGAGACTTTCTTCATGCTATCCCAATAGTATCCTGCTTTGATGACCTTTCGAACTAGTGACTCAGCGCCAGAATGGTTTGCACCAATTCCTTTGTGTATTTCTCGCAAAACATAGTCAGTATCTCTCGGTCCTAAGCATACTGCCAATGGACCATCGAACGTCCTTCTGTATAACGTTCCATCTTCGTCTAATGTGAACCGAGCGGCTTTAGTTCGTCAGGTCCTCGATTCCTTGGGATCCGATGGCAGCTTCCCGTTCTTCAAATATTCGATGTATTTGTTCCTATAATCCTAAGGTTAAGCTTGTAGAATTGATTTTGGAGTTCCCTTCCCTGATTACAGACCTCGAGAGTTGGACGACAGTCCCCGAGCTGATTTCATCTTCATCGACTGACGATCCTAAGTTGGAAAGTGCATCGACCTCAGTATTTTGTTCTCGAGGTACATGTTGCAGGGTCCATTCTTTGAAGCGTTGTAAGGTGACCTGCATTTTGTATAAGTACCTCTGCATATTGTCCTCTCGAACTTCAAAGGTTCTGTTTACTTGGTTAACTACCAGTAGGGAGTCACATTTAGCTTCGATGACTTCCGCTCCCAAGCTTTTAGCTAGTTCGAGACCTACAATTATAGCCTCATACTCGGCCTCGTTGTTAGTCAGTTTGGAAGTTTTAATCGATTGTCTAATAACATTGCTCGTAGGCGGTTTTAAATCAATACCAAGCACGAACCTTTTCACGTTCGAGGCTCCGTCTGTGAAAAGGGTCCATACCCTCGATGAAGTACCCGATTTTAGTAGAAGTTCCTTTTCCACTCCAGGTACGAGGGTTGGTGACAATTCTGCCACGAAGTCTGCTAATATTTGAGACTTGATGGCCGCTCGGGGTTGATATTCAATATCGTACCCGATAACTCGAGCATGTGAAATATATTTCGAAGGGGATATGTGGTGATAACACATAGAGGATGACACTAAAAATACGACTTTAGTTTTCTATATGCGCTTATTAATGCAAGTGCCAATTTTTCTAGGTGTGGATACCTGGTTTCAGCATCTCCTAAGGTTCGACTCACGTAATAAACTAGAAATTGCGTACCTTGTTCTTCTCGAACTAATACTCCATTTACCGCTATCTCGGACAACGTCAAGTATAGGTATAGCTTTTCATTTGTCTTTGGGGTGTGGAGCAAAGGTGGGCTGGATAGGTACCGTTTCAGTTCCTCCAACATTTGCTGACATCCGGGGTCCATGTAAAATCATTTTTCTTTTTGAGTAAGGAAAAGAGCTTGTGGCTCCGATCTGATGACCTCGTAACGAATCGTCCTAGGGCAGTTATCCGTCCGATTAGCCTCTAAACGGCCTTCACGCTGTCCACGACGGTGATGTCCTCGATGGCCTTAATCTTATCAGGATTTATCTCGATCCCCCTATTTGACACCAGAAGCTGATGAATTTACTCGAGCCGACCCTGAAGGCACACTTTTCGAGGTTAATCTTCATTTTGTATTTCCTCAAGATTTCGAATGTCTCCTACAAATGATTCAAATGGTCCTCTACACGCAGAGACTTAACTAACATATCGTCAATGTAAACTTCCATTGATTTTCCTATATGTTCTTCGAACATCTTGCTAACTAGGCTTTGATATGTGGCTCCCGCATTTTTTAGCCTGAAGGGCATTATATTATAACAGTAAGTACCGTATTTAGTAATAAAAGAAGTTTTTTCCTGGTCTACGGGTCCATCAGGATTTGGTTGTACCCAGAATAGGCATCGCCAAAAGTAAGTAACTCTAACTTGATCAATTTGTACCTATTACAATTTGCTTCTAATAAAGCTGATAAGATACAATATTTAAACTCCTACTACAATCAACTAGACTCAACGTACATACAATGAAACTGTTCCTTCTAGTTGAACTGTAGCCTTTGTATCACACAATAATTCTGCTTGCAAAACCTCTGGAACTTTTGCTTCAGAACTTGATTCACTTTTGCACTTGTGCCTCTCACCTTTCAGCAGTAATACTTTGATTTTTTATAGAGGCTGTTTGTTGAGTCCATGATGCAATTCTGATCCAACTCTTCCTTGTAGACGAGTTTGATTATAACTCAACTTCCGTCCTCTATTCCTGTTCTAGCTGAAATCAACTTCTGTCTTCTTAATCAATTTGCAACCTTTTCGTATTAGGAGACATTCTCTTGGTTCTTTGATATTTAGCAAACACTAATATCTCCTAGACTTGTACGATTTGCGAGCCCACTGCTTCATTCGATCGATGTTAGGCAAATGAAAAGAGTCTTTTGGATATGCTTTATTCAGGTCCTTATAATCGACACACATTCTAAGTTTGTTACCCTTTTTGGGACTACGATTACGTTGGCTAACCACCCGGGATACTTGACTTCCCGAATGGACCCTATTTTAAGAAGTTTAGTTACCTCTTCAGTTATAAAGGCGTGCTTTACCTTGGGCTGAGGCCTTCTCTTTTTCTTTATCTGTCTGAACTTGGGATACAGGCTCAACCGATGAGTTGTTAGGGTGGGATTCCTGTCATGTCTAAATGGGACCATGCTAAGAAATCCATGTTATCAATAAGAAATTGAATGAGCTTTTTCCTGATTTCGGGGGTTAACCCCGTTCCCAGGTATACCTTACGTTCGGGTAGATACTCGATCAGTATCACCTGTTGCAGCTCTTCGACTGTTTATTTGGTTGCATCCGATTCTTCAGGAATGACGAAGGTTCGAGGAGTGAGAAAATCCTCTTCATCTTCTTCGATTACCTGTTTATCCGATTCGGTCGAGGCTGGGGACGGTGATTTCTATTTGCTGCTTGCTTATCTTTAGTGCTCGACTTTTCTAAAGTCGAAGATGCTGGTATCGATGTCACCTCGTCAACTGCAAACATCTCCTTTGTAGCGCGTTGTTCCCCATAAATTGTTTTCACACCATCCATTGTTGGGAACTTCATCATTTGGTGAAGCGTCGACGTTACTGCCCTCATGTTGTGGATCCATGACCTTCCGAGCAGTGCATTGTACCTCATGTTGCCTTCGATGACATGAAATTTTGTGTCTTGGATGGTCCCGGCCACGTTTACCGGTAGGATTATTTCTCCTTTTATTATTTCACTAGCCATGTTGAAGTCGTTTAGGACTCGACATCCAGGTACAATCTGGTCTAGCAGGCCGAGCTGCTCTACAACCCTCTATCCGCCAAACTACCTGGATCCACGAGAACACGTTTAACTTGAATTTTATTTAGCAAAATAGAAGTTACCAGGGCATCGTTGTGCGGCTAAGAGAGGCCTTCCGTTTCTTCGTCGTTGAATGTCAAGGTGCCTTCGGGCATATAGTCTCGGGTTCTTTTTTCTCCTGTGATCGATACTTTAGTGCGTTTCTTCTTGCTCGTTTTTTCTATTGGCGTCTCTTTCCCTGAAGTGATTTTTGGTCTATCACTGAGGAATTCTCGAAGTTGGCCCTCGTTGAACAATCGAGCTACTTCCTCTCTCAACTGTCTGCAGTCTTCAGTCCTATGGCCATGCGTGCCATGGTATTTCCACATCAAGTCTGGATTCCTTTGAGAAGGATCGATTTATATAGGGGATCTGGGCCACCTAGTGTCTTTAATCCTTCCGATGGCTGATACGATCCCCGAGGCATCGGCACTGAAGTTGTATTCCGATAATCGGGGCGCTTCTGCAGGATCTGTGTATCTGTCGAAAATAGTTTTGATGTTTTAGACTTCAATACTACACAATATGATAAGTTAATTGCGCAGTACCCAATTTTCGAGTGCTGTCTAATAAGAAGAACTTGGTTCTTCTTAATCTACTACTTACTACAGTTTGCGGAATAATTAAGCAGTAATAGTAAAGACACAGGGATTTTTACGTGGAAAACACCTGGCTCAAAAGGTGAAAAAACCACGACCTACTCCTCAGTAGGATTTGCTCAAACTCTTCACTAAACACTGAGCCAAAACGGACTTACAAAATAAACTCTTTTGTAATCCTAGGACTAACTCTAATCCTCTTTGTATCAACTAGCCTCTAGCTAATTTCTACAGAATTCAAGCTAACTCTAACTTGATCAATTTTTATCTATTACAATTTGCTTCTAATAAAGCTGATAAGATACAATATTTAAACTCCTACTACAATCAACTAGACTCAACGTACATACAATGACACTGTTCCTTCTAGTTGAACTATAGCCTTTGTATCGTACAATAATTCTGCTTGCAAAACCTCTGGAACTTTTGCTTCAGAACTTGATTCACTTTTGCACTTGTGTGTCTCACCTTTCAGCAGTAATACTTTGATTATTTATAGAGGCTGTTTTTTGAGTCCATGATGCAATTCTGATCCAACTCTTCCTTGGTAGACGAGTTTGATTATAACTCAACTTTCGTCCTCTATTCCTGTTCTAGCTGAAATCAACTTTTGTCTTCTTTATCAATTTGCAACCTTTTCGTATTAGGAGACATTCTCTTGGTTCTTTGATGTTTAGCAAACACTAATATCTCCTAGACTTGTACGATTTGCGATCCAACTGCTTCATACAGAAGTGTGTGCTATGATGGACCTGGTTCAACTGGACACCTGTTGTCAATCTTCAAAACCCATTCAGTGACATGGGCCAACAAATTCCCCATTTTTGATGATGACAAACTCTGTGCATTTATCCTGTATACACATCCAACACTTTGTATTTTTTTGAGCATTAATCATCAAGAACCAGGTTCATTAGGTTATAATATCACTTCAAAAAAAAATTCAAAAATTGAAACAATAACTGGAGCACATCTTCTCCCTTTTGGCATCATCGATAAGTTGCAAAATGATACTTACCATTATTAATTCTTACTCATGGCCAATTTAGGAAACTGCAGGTGCAAACATGATTAATCAACACAAGAAACCAAAAATGTAAGCTAAATCATAAATAGAGACACTTACAAAACACCAAGCTTTCATTTAATTAACAAGGTTGATCAACACCAAAACATATTAAAACAAAGACAATCAAAACATGAGTACGACAGAATTAAAAAACTGGAACAAACAACTAAACACAGTCCCGAACTGGGCACTTGATAGGATAGGAGGGGGTAGTTCTGGAAATTCCTAAGTTTGGGGTGGTGCAGACGAGGGAGGACTCTTGGTTTGGAGNAAAGCGAAGGATCTCCATATCATTTTGCTCACTTTCTTGCACCAGAGTACGGAACTTGCTGTTGACCGGTTGCTTCCGAGATGAACCACGTTCATCTGCCGGGGCACTGACAGTGTAATCACAAGACAGCAAAGTGTCCTTCCCAAAGAAATCCTTAGTAGTAGCCATTTCAGCCTTCTTTGTGGGAACTCCAAAATGACCCAGAACTGCAGTAAGTATAAATCCATAAGGAATCGCATGGGCCTTGGTGCCATTTACCACCCTGTCCAAAAGCTGGATGATCAAAGATGGCCAATTGATCTGCTTGCCTCTATATAAGCATTCCATGAGCGTTAGATCCATATAGTTGGCAATGTGCCTGCGCTCTTGTCTTGGGAATAGAAATGTAATCACAAACTCAAAGAACATATTGTGTTCAGGCTTCATTTCACTTTTGTACACTGTCCTGGGCTCAGGCTCTTCTTCATTGTCACAAAAGAATCTGGTGATGGTAAGTGCTGAAGCCATTCCATCCAAGCAAGGCCATCTCTGCCTTGTATAATCATCATATCCCTCAGATGGAATGTCTAGAATAACTCCCAGTTCTTGTGCGTCAAAAGAGACTTCCACTCCCCTGGCCAGTGATGTAACCCTTCCTCCAGTCACAGTTGCATTCCCCATGAATTCCACTACTTCGTTTCTGACTAGCCTGCCCTCCAAGCGAAGGACCATGTCCTTCCATCCTTGAGCCGCCAAAAAATCCACCTCATACCTGGCTCCTCTAGGTCTTTCAGCAATTTTCCCTTCAAAATATGTCGCTTGCCAAACATGGCAACTCTGTCTATCGACACTTCTCCAACCTCCTTCTCATCATCTCCACTCCAATCAGGATCATTATCTTTCTCAACAATCTGAACTTTCTTCTTCGACTTTACCTTGGACCGTGTCCTTGTAGATGTACCCACGGTGGTAGCAGACATAGGTGCTGACTTCTTTGAGGAAGTCTTAGTCAATTTTGCCTTGGGTGTCTTGACCACCACTGGAGTAACCTCTTCATTCTGTTGGACCAGGTCCAACATCTCATCAACAACAATAGCCTCAACAGGCTCCCCTACTTTCGCTTTCCCTTTCTCAGCTCTCTTTCTTTTGCTCTCTTGAAGAGCTTTTTCCATCTTTTCCTCTTCTTCACGAACAGTATTTCTTGTAGCTCGTACCCTTGGAACAGTTACACCAACAAACTCATTAGTTTTCCTCTTCTATGAGGCCTTCGACTTAATGGACTTGGGAGTCCTTCTCTTCTTGGGGTTGTATGAGTCCCCCAGTTTCTTAAGTCTCTCAGCCAAGGTTTCTTCCCCAAAAGAAACACAATCATCTATCTCCTTCATAAGCTGTTCTAATCCAACAGCAGCATCCTCTACTTCATTAGTTCCCCCTAAAACTATGACATCATCTTCAAGATTATCAGGAATGGGGTCACAAATACTGAGTATGGAACCATCCTTCCCAGAACCCCTCACACCTGCATCTCCCTCATTCTCACTAATTTTCCCAGTTTTTCTTGGCCTTCTTGGCACTTCCACATCCACCACAGACCCAACCAGCACAAATCTATTTTCAGAATTTAACACAGAGATAACATCAGTATTACCTTTCTCAGCACTTGACGAACCAGGTGCATCGTCCTCTTGTGCTGATTTAAATGATTCACTGGATGAATCAGGTTTGGATTCTTCTTCATCCTGTAACAAACCTTCCAAGAACTTTGCTCGTGACCCTGAAGCCACAGATTTTCGTGCAAGAACCTTGACACACCGGGGTTTTGGGGCTGGAATAGGGTTTGGTGTAGGTCTGAGAGCCTCATGGTATTCAGGTGCCTCAGAGGATTCAGAACTATATACCGGTGGGGAATCAGACTCATATACTCCTTCATCGTAGTCACAATTTTGAGAATCAGATGAAGCAGGAGACATTTTTAATTTTTGAGAGAAAAAGAAGAAGGGCAAACGACAGTGGAGATTTGTATGTTGAATGACTTGAACAGGATTCGTCTATAGCTTTATTCACTATTGGTAATGATGGCCTATTTATAACTTGTGGCTGGGGTAATTGTAACAGACGAGTATTAACACAAGTAGGATACTAATCGATTAAGGACTGTCAGTGATTTGACATTGATTAGACCGTTTCTTTCCCCCTAAAACTAGGCTAATTTAATGAGACGGAACTTCTTGAAACTGGTTCATTTTGGGTAATTACAAGAATTTGAACTGAACCATAAAAGGATAGAGTCCTACTCATGTATGACTGTACTTGAATTAATACATGTATGGAGATGAAAACGTACCTTGTCAGTCATGTAAACCAGCATGGATGAACCAGGTTCATCCTGAAAAAAACTTTATTTTGCCTCAATTCACAAATAGAGAAACATCATTAGCAACTAGGGAATCATATTAATACATGGCAGAAGAGTATGACAACAAAGACATAGTGCTGAGCAATGATTAATCTGATTGAGTACCCTAATTAAAATTTCTAGCCAAATAACTTTCCCTTCTTTTTTTCAATAGGTGATCTTAATCATCCCTAATTCAAGCCTGTTTCTCTCATAATGCTCCCTACTCAATGATTTGGTGAATATATCAGCAATTTGATGATCAGTGGCACAAAATTCAATTGAGATCATCCCCTTCTCATAATTATCCCTCAGGAAATGGTGCCTAACATCTATGTGCTTAGTTCTCTTGTGATGAACCGGGTTCTTAGTCATACTAATTGCACTAGTGTTATCACAGTAAATAGGAATGCATCCCACATCTATACCAAAGTCCAAGAGTTGTTGCTTAATCCACAACAACTGAGCACAGCAAGAGGCTGCAACCACATATTCAGCCTCAGCAGTAGACAAGGCTACTGAATTTTGTTTCTTGGTAGCCCAAGATACAAGGCAGGAGCTAAAAAAGTGATCCATACCTGAAGTACTTTTCCTGTCAATCAGGAAACCTGCATAATCAGCATCAACATATCCTACAAGGTCAAAATTACTACCTTTAGGATACCAAAGGCACAAATCAGTAGTGCCCTTCAAATATCTCAAGATTCTCTTCACTGTAGTGAGATGAGACTCCTTTGGATTGGCCTAAAACCTAGCACATAGTCCCACACTGAACACAATATTAGGTCTACTTGCAGTAAGATATAGTAGAGATCCAATCATCCCTCTGTACGTCTTCTGATCAATGGATGAACCAGGTTCATCCACATCTAATTTTGTAGTTGTGGCTATTGGGGTATATCTCCTTTGAATCTTCCATTTTAAACTTCTTGAGGAGTTCTCTCACATACTTTTGCTAATGAATCATTGTTCCATGCGGAATTTGTTTGATTTGCAGACCTAAGAAAAGGTTAACTCTCCCATCATACTCACTTCAAATTCACTCCCCATTAGTGTAGCAAATTCTTTGCCGAGCTTCTCAGTTGTTGCCCCAAATATGATATCATCAACATAAATTTGTACAATCAGAAGATCTTTTCCCTTTTCCTTTAAGAACAAAGTACTGTCTATCTTTCCTCGTTTGCACCCATGTTCCAGCAGGAATTTTGACAATCTCTCGTACCAGGCTCTAGGAGATTGCTTGAGACCATAGAGAGCCTTGTCAAGTTTATATACATGATCAGGTGATTCGTTGCTTTCAAAAACCAGGAGGCTGTCTTACAAATACTTCTTCCTTCAAATAGACATTGAGAAAAGCACTATTTATATCCAACTGATGCAAAGTGAATTCCATGTGTTCAGCAAATGATATAAGAAGTCTGATTGCCTCCAATCTTTCCACAGGAGCAAAGGTCTCATCATAATCAATTCCCCTTTCTTGGCTGTATCCTTGAACAACCAGTCTTGCCTTGTTTCTAGTAACAATTCCATCCTTATCGAGTTTATTCCTGAAGACCCACTTGGTGCCAATTATTGGTTTGTCCAGTGGTCTGGGTACCAAGTGCCATACTTGACTTCTTTCAAATTGATTCATCTCCTCTTGCATAGCAGTTACCCAATCAGCATCTTTCAGGGCTTCAACAATGTTCTTTGGTTCAATCATGGATAGGAACGCATCAAACGCACATAGATTTTTCAAGGAGGATCTAGTTTTGATTCTAGATCTCAGGTCTGTTATGATGTTCTCAAGAGGATGAGAACTCTGATATTTGTGTGGTTTGAGAGCCAGTTGTTCACTTCTGTATTGTTCCAACTTGTCTTGTTGCAGTGGAACAGGATCAAGACCGGTATTTTCATGAGAGATTCCCCCTATCGAGTTGCGTGGGGTTGTTGGACCTGGTCCATCTCCCATAGGTGCTTCAATGTAGTCATTGCTCCTCACCAGTCCAAGCTCCTCATCTTCTGGTTCCTGTCTCTCAGATAAAGTGTTAGTTTCATCAAAGACAACATGTACACTTTCTTCTACACACATAGTTCTTTTATTGTATATTTTATAAGCTTTGCTATGTGTAGAATATCCCAAGAACACTCCCTCATCACTTCTGGGATCAAATTTTCCTAAAGAATCTTTGCCATTATTATGCACATAACACTTGCATCCAAAAGCTCTAAGATGGGATACGTTGGGCTTTCTCCCTTTAGATAATTCATAGGGAGTTTTCTCTACCAGAGGTCTGGTCATGCATTTATTGATAATATAACATGCAGTGTTAATTGCTTCAGCCCAGAAGCTGTGAGGTAGTTTGCTTGATAGAAGCATGGTTCTTGCCATGTCTTCAAGAGTTCTGTTTTTCCTTTCAACAACCCCATTTTGCTGTGGGGTTCTAGGAGCAGAAAAATTGTGATTCACACCATGTTCATCACAGAACTCAGTAAACTTTGCATTCTCAAACTCAGTACCATGGTCAGATCTAATGGATGCTAGTTGATGTCTTAATTGATTCTGAATCTTCTTGACAAATGAGGTGAACATTTCAAATGCTTCATCCTTAGATGCCAAGAACAAGGTCCAAGTGAACCTTGAGAAATCATCTACTAGTACCATAACATATCTCTTTCCACCTCTACTTAGAGTTCTCATGGGACCACAAAGATCCATATGAACCAGTTTCAACGACCTGATGGTACTGACCATTTTCTTGCTTTTGAAAGAAGACCTTACCTGCTTCCCCCTTGCACATGCCTAACAAACCTTGTCTTCTTTGAACTTAAT
>ML280882.1:2673-55208 GCA_005239495.1 Nicotiana undulata
TGCACGAGGGGACATTCCGTGCTGAGTGTTATTATATATACGCACGAGGGGACATTCCGTGCCGAGTGTTATTATTTGTGCACGAGGGGACATTCCGTGCTGAGTGATTGTGAGGTTATGCACGAGGGGACATTTCGTGCCGAGTGTTATTATATATGCACGAGGGGACATTCCGTGCCGAGTGATTGTGAGGTTATGCACGAGGGGACATGCCGTGCCTTATGCTATTCATTATATGTTTGAGGAGTTAAATTCCTTCCTTTATCTTTACATTTCAGTTATTACCCTGTTCTACCGTGCTAGCATTTTGTTGCCCCTTTTTCCCCCAGCATGTTCTCCCCGTATCTGTCTTACTTGCTTATGTCCGTCGACATTTTTTTTCCTGTTATTATATAGAATTGCACAGGTATATATATTGTTGTCAGTCCTAGCCTCGTCACTACTTCGGCGAGGTTAGGCTCGGCACTTACTCAGTACATGGGTTCGGTTGTACTGATACCACACATGCACTTCTTTATGTTGTGAAGATTACGCAGCCGGACCCGGTGATCACTGACGGTCGGAGCATCTCATCAGATCATACAGGAGACATCGAGGTAGACCCGCAGACGTTCGTGGGCCTTGGCATCACCTTCTATTCTTCACTTTCAGCTCTGTCTTACCTTCTATTTCAAAGACAGTCCTATGTATTTATTTTCAGACCTTTGTTTTAGTAATCTCTTAGACGGTTCGTGAGTATGTGACACCAGTTCTGGGATTTGTATATGGGTTTTATTTCGAAATTGCTATGTTATATTTTGGTTATTTTTTAACCTTCACATTGCGGACCATCGATGCCTTAGTTATCTTGTTCGTTTTTGTTGTTAATGAGTTTTATTTTGTTTCAATCGTTGGCTTGTCTAGCGGGTTCACCGTTAGTCGCAGTCATGGCCCGAAGGTGGGATTTCGGGTCGTGACACTAACTCAGGTCGTGATAGCGCCCAACACGGGGGTAAGGCAAGCCAACACTCAATTTACTAAGGAGTTTCCCTTATTTGATTAAACATTCTAACATGTACCAAGTTTTAAAGCTCAAAAGCATTAATCGAAAGGATAATTAATCAGTTTTAACCAAAAACAGTCATAAGAAGGCGCGAGGTAAATAAATATACAGACCCGTAATCCATAATAGCTACCACGTGTGTGCCAGGAACTAGTGTCACAAGTCCTACAGGCATACTAACAGAATATACAAAAGATATAATATACAGTCCCACTGTCTGAAAGAAATAGACGGGAAATAACAAAAGGAACTCCATGGTGTTGCCGAGGATCGTCAGGAGAAGCAGCTCACCGTGAAGTCAAGTCTAGCTAATATCAGAATCGAGCTCCGGTCTGATAACCAGAAGCACCAGCCTCAGAACCTGTACAATTAAGTACCGAAGCGTGGCATGAGTACATAAATAAATATGTACCCAGTAAGTATCACGTCTAATCTCGTAGAAGTAGTGACGAGAGGTCGACTTAACACTCACTAAGGTCCAACAATATAGTTTAATAGAATATGATGAAAGCGGTAGGCATGTGAAGGTAGTAACGCAGCAAATATTAAAGGCACTGAAGTCCAAATAATTACTAGAAGTAAATAAACAATTGCTAATTCATTTCCCCCTAAATATCAGTCAAATCAATATCCATGAAATCATCAACAATTTATCATGCGCATACGGGATAAGGACAACCGGCCTGAGCCACAAAATAATCATATATGTGCACTGCCGAGGGTCGAACGGCCCGAACCATAAGTGCATATTTCAATCTCGCCTTTGTGTACGGCCCGCTCCCATGAGAGTGGCGGAAATAACAATTCGCTCGTTGAATGTAAATTGCGAAGTGGTCACATGCACACGCAACATTTCCTTTAAAATTACTTTTCATAAACAATTCCTTCAAATTATCAAATTCCATAAAACCTCAGGGAAACTATGCTACATATAACATGAATTCATAATATACTTCATTACGAGGAAGAACACAAGGCATGATGTGGGCCTAACTACCTAGACATAATAATAATAGCTGCTACGTACAGACTCTCGTCACTTTGTACGTACGTAGCGCCCACAAACATTAACACATAGCATTTAGATCACCTATGGGGACAATTCTCTCTTACAAGGTTAGAAAAGAGACTCACCTCGTGTCGAATCTACTTCCCGGACCAAGAACGCGCCCGAAACTCTAAACTCGTCACCCAAGGACTCGAAACTAATCAAATGTTATGTAAATATATCAAATTATATTCATAAGCATGGAATTATCCTATTTACTTAGTCATTTCATCATTCTTGAAGAAATCCCAAAATTCACCCCCGGTCCCGCACGCTCGGATTCCGAAAATTTTCGAAGGAATCAATTACCCATAACCTAAGGATCATTAATATATAGTTTTTGTTGTGATTCCATGGCAATTTCATTGGTAATTCTCCAAATTTTCATAAAACCTAAGTTTTTAATCTAATCCATGATTTTCCTCTAATTAGTGTGTTAATCGACCTAAAAGTTCGAGTATTCAACTTAAATTACAGTATAAATCACTTACCTCTCAGTTGCTAGGTGTAATTCCCTCTTTGAAAGCTCCAAAAATCGCCCCAAGTGAAGAAAAATGGCTAAAATGGAACTAAGTCCCTTTTAAAACTAACACTGCCCAGCTGCCCCTTGTGTGCGATAGCAGCTGGGGCAGTGCAATCGCAGAAGCCAACTTGGTCAGGACCCCTGAAGGTCCACTGTGTGACCACGGAAGGGGGGATGTGATCGCGGAAGGCTAGCTGGGCTAGACATATGCGATCGCGGGGGAGGGGGATGCGATCGCAGAGAGCAACAACTGGGCCAGGCCACAACTTTACTCAGTGCGGACGCGGACAGGCCTATGCGATCGCACAGGTCATCTTTTGTCATGACCCGAAATTCTACCTTTAGACCGTGATGGCGTCTAACGTTGAACCCGCTAGACAAGCCAACGTTTTTGGTTAAATTTACTATTTTCTTTATTTACGACAGTTAAAAGAACAACAATAACATGAATAAATGAATAACAATGCGGAAGTTAAGAATTCAACACTTAATATAATAAATGTTACAAAATATCCGTACATAAACCCCCAGAACTGGTTTCACAATTTCACAGGCAGTCTAAGATTGCTAAAAACATGAGTCTGAAATGAAGTAGTGTAGCTGTCTAGAAATACAAGACAAGATAAAGGGAAGGAAATAGATGGTGACGCCAAGGCCTGCGGACGCCTGCAGGAATACCTCGGTGTCGCTGTGGACTGAAGGATACTCCCTCGCTCAATGTCCATTGGGTCCGGCGCTGTAATCTGCACAACATAAAGAAGTGCAGGTGTAGCATCAGTACAACCATCCCCATGTATTGAGTAAGTGTCGAGCCTAACCTCGGCGAAGTAGTGACGAGACTAGGACACGACAACGAATAACACCTGTGCATATCAATAATATATCAGGAAACAATGACAGGAAATAAGCAAGTAAATGCAACAACGAGGGATAACATGCTGGGGATTAAGGGCAACAACTATCTGAAACAACAGAACAAGATAACAGTTGTAATGTAAAATTAACAGTAGGGAGTACTTCTCTGAACAAATAAATAAACAGAAACGGCACGTCATGTCCCCTCGTGCTATAACCTCACAATCACTCGGCACAGAATGTCCCCTCATGCATAAATAAAAATCACTCGGCACGGAATGTCCCCTCGTGCATAACCTCACAATCACTCGGCACGGAATGTCGCCTCGTGCATAAATAATAATCACTCGGCACGGAATATCCCATCGTGCATAAATAATAAATGATCACTCGGCACGGAATGTCCCCTCGGGCATAACCTCACAATCACTCGGCACGGAATGTCCCCTCGGGCATAACCTCACAATCACTCGGCACGGAATGTCCCCTCGTGCATAATATATGTAAAATCAACAATTGACAGGAAAGACAATAATAAGAAACCTCAAATGTACCGAAATAATCAACAAGTATTCTATCGTCCCCGCAAGGGACTCAGCTATAACCAATCTCACTCAGAGGTATAATTTTAACAATGATCCTCCACCGGACGAATAATCAATAACAATCTACATCATGAAATGCCCTCAATATGTCACCTCCAAAACAACAATTAATTCATTACACAGAGAATATCAAAGAACACTGTATAAATCATCAAGTTCGACTCACGGGCATGCTCGACCACAACATATAGGTACCCGTCACCTCACCTACACGTTGGACATGGATTAACACATAGCAAATAAGACTCTATACATGTTCCCTCAAGCTAAAGTTAGGCCAAACACTTACCTCGGCTCCAAGAATGCAAATCAAGCCTCTAGCACTGCTTTTCCTCTCGAAATCGACTCTGAAACGATCGTATCTAGACATACTCGACTCAATAATATCAATAATTACTCAATAATTCAATTCCAAAGCCTAATTATAGAATTCCCAACATTCTTCCAAAAATTCAAAATTCGACCCCGGGACTGCTTGGTCCAAACACGAGGTTCGGACCAAAACCCAATCACCCATTCCCCCACAAGTCCGAATATACAACTTGTTTTGAAATCCGACCCCAAAACGAGGTTGAATTGCCAAAAATTCGAAAAGCGCTAACTCTACCCAAAACCACAATTTCTACCCTTTAATCCCATGATTTTAGGCCTAGAATCTAACAAAGGTTGATGAAAATGGAAGAAAATGAAGTTAGAATTGCTTAACTGTGAAGCTATGGTGATGAAGCTCTTAAAGAATGGCCAAAGGAGGTGTGGAGAAGAAGAAAGGTGTGCAAAATTATGAAATCCCGTAATAGGTTCTGTTTTTGGACCTAAAAATATAACTGGGCGTTTTTACCTTACGCGATTGCGATGGGTGGGACGCGTTCACGGAGTGGCTGACGTACAAGATTCGCGATCGCGAAGAAAGATATGCGATCACAGAGACTACTGAGCTCAACCTACGCTATCGCGACACAGGGATCGCGTTCGCAGAGAGTATTGACTACCCAGCCCCCAGACCCCCTTTTGCACTATGCGATCGCGTGAGCCGCATCGCGTTCGCATAGAGCATTACCCCCAAGCTCCACGTTCGCGAATTGATCTCTGCGATCAAGTAGGGATAATATTCGCTCCTGCCCAACAGAACATTACGATCGCGAAGATCAAAAGACCTGGGCACCAGATACAACAATAAACACCAGATTTTTCTAAGGCAATTACACTCCGACACCTACCCGAAACTCACCCGAGCCCTCGGGGTTCAAAACCAACTATGCACACAACCTCAAAAATATCCTACGGACTTATTCGAGTAATTAATTCACCAAAATAACATCATAAACGTCAAATTAAACATCAAAATCCATAGAAATTCTCAAAACTTCATTAACTTTCAAATTTTCCATTTTTAGTCTGATTCACGTCAAACCAAGTCCGTTTCTTACCAAATTTCACAGACAACACATAATAACCATATTGAACCTGTTCCGGGCTCCGAAACCATAATACGGGCCCGATAACACAGGTTTCACATCAATTCTCATCCTCAAAAACCTTTATATTTTTCACAAAATAATTTTCTTTAAAAATTCATTTCTCGGACTTGGGACCTCGGAATTTGATTCCGGGCATACGGCCAAGTCCCATATTTTCCTACGGACCCTCTGGGACCGTCAAATCACGAGTCCGGGTCCGGGCCCGTTTACCAAAACTGTTGACCAAAGTCAACTTTATTCAATTAATTATTATAAATTCAACATTTTATCAATTTTTCCGCATAAAGGCTTCCCGGCTACGCGCCCGAGTTGCGCACACACTTCGATGTGAGATAAACGAAGGCTTTCAGGACCTCGAAACATAGATTTAGTTAAAATTACACGGGATGACCTTTTGGGTCATCACAATCTCCGCCTCTAAAACAAACGTTCGTCCTCGAACGGACATAGAAAGGTACCTGAATCGGAGAAAAGATGGGGATATCGGCTCCACATATCGGACTCGGACTCCCAGGTAGCTGCCTCAACAGGCTGACCTCTCCACTAAACACGAATCGAAGGATAACTCTTTGATCTCAACTGACGAACCTGCTGAGCTAATATGGCTACCGGCTCCTCCTCATAAGAGAAATCCTTGTCCAACTGGACACCACTGAAGTCAAGTACATGAGATGGATCTGAAATATACCTCTAAAGCATAGATACATGAAACACCGGATGCACGACTGATAAACTCGGTGGCAACGCCTGTAAGCCACATCTCCTACCTTATCAAGAATCGCAAATGGACCAATGTACCTAGGGCTCAACTTTCCCTTCTTTCCGAACCTCATCACGCCCTTCATGGGCGACACCCGAAGAAATACCCGGTCTCCTATCATGAATGCCAAATCTCAAACTCTGCGATCCGCATAACTCTTCTGCCTGGATTGAGCTTTACGAAATCTATCCAGAATGATCTTCACTTTGTCCAAGGCATCCTGGACTAACTCAGAACCCAACAATCTAGCCTCTCCTAGCTCAAACCACCCAACGGGCGACCGACACCGCCTACCATACAACGCCTCATACGGAGCCATCTGAATGCTCGACTGATAGCTGTTGTTGTAGGCAAACTCAGCTAAAGTCAAGAACTTGTCCCATGAACCTCCAAAGTCAATGACACACGCTCGTAGCATATCCTCCAAGATCTGAATAGTACGCTCGGACTGTTCGTCCGTTTGAGGATGAAACGTTATGCTCAAATCAACCCGTGTGCCCAAATCACACTGAAATACTCTCCAAAAATGGGAGGTAAACTGAGTGCCTCGGTCAGATATAATGGATACGGGCACACCATGAAATCGAAAAATCTCCTCATATATATCTTGGCCAATTTCTTTGAAGAATACGAAACTGATACATGAATGAAGTGTGCTAACTGTTACACCCCATGTTTTTGTACGTGAGAGTACATCGTAAGTTAATTGATGTAAGCTCAGAAATAAGATTCTATTTGATGGAATATAAAGTAAGTTAATCATGTTACGTTGTAGGTTGCAAATATTTAAGATCATGAATAACGAGTACCAAGAGGGTTGGAAAGCTTAGAAGCTAAACCAACTGAAGAGAATAAGTTTTGTCAATAGTCGACGAGTTTGGAATGTTATAACATGTACTTTAGGGTGAGACTATGGTTAATTTAATTATAAGGAGGTTATGTTATGAGTTAATTTTGTCATATGATAGTCGTGTTCTACGTTTTGAAGTCAAGCAATTTTTGGAACAGAAGTTGGAATAGGTCTTCGCAAGTTACATTCGTACATTTGTTGAAACTTAGGTCGAATGTAGCTGTACTTTTCTCCCAATATACTTATAATTAGGGGATGGTCTACCTACCAAATTGAATATCTAAAAGTCTAGTTTCCAATGCATTAAACCTTTTATCGATATGACGTAGGAGTAGAGAGATATATTCAGTTTTGCGAGACTACGCAGACATCATATATGACAAGTAGGTGGATCACTAGAGATTTTTGAGCAATAGATTTCATGTGTTATATAAGGTCATATTGGGACATATTATATACCAAATTGAAGGTCTTGGAATTTATTTTCCAACACTCATAACCGTTTGTTCGTACGACATCGGGATACAAAGATATAAGTGTCGGAAGATGGACCAATCCTAGGGTGCCAAGCTAGCACCTCTTTGACTTTTTCCAAAATAGATATATATGTGTCTTAGGTCGGCTTTATCTTCATATTTCAGCATAAAAAGACCATATAACACCCAAAAACATAACTTCAAGCTATCTTCTAGGGTTTCAAAGAAGAATATCATCCCGGGCATGAAATCGAGAAGCAATAACATCAAAACGATCCCTACGACNTTTCTTTGTTGTTAGAGTTTTTGAAGTTACTTCATAGTTAATGTCAAGTATATGTATTTAAGTGCTTAAATATCAAGGAAGGTTGATAAATGTGTTTACTAATAGTTAGAACTCACGGGACGGTGATCGGAAGCCGTGAGTTTGAGTTATTTGACTTGTAGCGGACTGTTTTGTATTGTTGTTGGGCTGCGTGTTTTAATATTGTTTTATGGAGTTTTGGAGGAGGAAGGGTGTGGAGAAATACCATATAGATGTAGGGTTGTGAGTTGTTCGTTCGTTGTAACATTTCCGGGTCGTTTGACACGACTACGGTGGTCATCTTATGTATGAAGTGATTAGGTTGTGTGTGGACTGTTTTGGGAGGCTCAATATGATTATTATTGATGTTGTTTGGGCTGTTAGGTGATTGTTTTGACTTGTGTGAAGTCATATAAATAGGGGAGGTGCTGTCCGTTTCATCGTAAAATAGGTTGTGGTCGATACATAATAGTTATGACGCTTAAACGATAACGATAGTGTCGTTTCTCTTATTGTAGATTAAGGAGTTGTGACATTTGCGTAGCTTGAGGTTGGGGCAGTATATACAAGGTATGTGAGGCTATCCCTTTCCTTCTTTTGCACGACTCCGATTGTACATAATGCAATGAACGAGCTTCCAAAGATACTCTACTCTTAGAAGCTAGCAGTACTTATATTGTTTCCCTTCTTATGGAACAATTTATTTTGAGGTTGCTTCTCTTATTCTTATGTTATCAATGTTGTTGGTACTTCCTGATTATTATAAGATTATTGATGAAGAGTTAATTCTAATAACATGTACGGAGAATATCGACCTACATGCATTATATATATATGTAGTTATTTTACTCTACCGCGCCGCGCTATAGTCGGCCGGGTATGGCACCTATTGTGCAACTACTGATCAATTGGGTTTACCGAGTCCTCTTTGAGGCCGGGTATGATATGATGATGATGATTCACAAAGAGGCGGATGTTTTAAAAGATTATGTATATATATGTATCATGCATTTCATGTTACTGTCTCTTAGAAGCACTCAGATGCTACAGGTTGTATCTCCTACATCTCTCTTTACATTACTGTTCTTATTTATGCTTTCCTGCCTTACATACTCAGTACATTATTCGTACTAACGTCTTTTTATTTGTGGACAATGCATGTCGTTCTACAGGTCCTGATAGACAGGTAGACACAGCTCCCCCACCACAATAGGCTTTCCAGTTCAGCGATTATAGGCGAGATCCCTTCTCCGGACTTGCCGTGGTCTTGGTATGCATTTTTGTTATAGATGTTATGGGTATGTCGGGGCCCTGTTTCAACTATGTTGCATTACTTACGCTCCTTTAGAGGCTCATAGACATGTGTCGACTCATGTATAGTTTGGTATGCCTTGTTGGCTAATTTTTGTTGTATAGTCTTTCATGGCAAGCGTTGTAGCTCGTACCTTTTATGTAGTTTCTTAGAAATCTTGTCATCCCATGTGATGTATGTTCATTATCCATATCTTCCATTATATTGATCTCGTTATCCCATAAAGATAATAAAGAAGACTAGATAAAATGTATGTTGGTGCTCGGCAAATATGGCACGGGTGCTAGTCATGATCCTCCAGTTTGGGTCGTGACACTGACTTGGTCAGCCTATCCACAATGACCCACACCGCATCAAACATCCTCTGAGTTCGTGGGATTCCAACTACAAAATCCATGGTAATACTCTCCCACTTCCACTCGGGAAGCTCAATCTGCTGCATCAAACCACCGGGTGTCTGGTGCTTGCACTTAACCTGCTGACAGTTCAAGCACCGAGCTACATAGGCTACAATATCCTTCTTCATCCTCCGCCACCAATAATGCTGCCGAAAGTTCAGGTACATCTTTGCGGCGGCTGGATGAATGGAATACCGGGAACTATGGGCCTCCTGCAATATCAACTCACGAATACCATCAACATCAGACACACAAATACGACCCTGCATTCTCAGAACTCCCTCATCATCAACTGTGACCAGCTTGTCACCTCCATGCCAGACCGTATCTCTAAGGACACATAAATGACGATCATCATACTGCCTGGCCCGAATACTATCATACAATGAGGAACGAGCCACAGTATGGGCCAAAACACTGCCAGTCTCATAAACCTCCAATATCATAAACCAGTTGGCCAAAGCCTGAACATCCAAAGCAAGCGGTCACTCTCCGACTGATAGATAAGCAAGACTACCCATACTGGCTGACTTCCGGCTCAAAGCATCGGCCACCACATTGGACTTTCCCGGATGATAAAGAATGGTAATGTCGTAGCCTTTCAACAACTCTAACCATCTCCTCTGCCTCATATTCAACTCTTTCTGCTTGAACAGATATTGCAAACTCTTATGATCCGTGAACACCTCACATGGCACCCCATACAGATAATGCCTCCAAATCTTCAACGCATGAACAATAGTTGCTAACTCCAAATCATGGATTTGGATAGTTTTTCTCATGAACCTTCAATTGACGTGAAGATAAGCTATAACCTTGCCCTCCTGCATCAACACTGCACCAAGTCCAACCCCTGAAGCACCACAATACACGGTATAAGGCCCTGAACCTCTGGGCAAAACTAACACCGGTGTCGTGGTCAAGGGCGTCTTGAGCTTCTGAAAGCTCGCCTCACACTCATATGACCACCTGAACTGGGCACCCTTCTGGGTCAACCTGGTTATCGGGACTGTGATAGATGAAAAGCCCTCAACAAAGCGGCGATAATAACCTGTTAAGCCCAAGAAACTCTGAATCTCTGTAGCTGAAGTGGGTCTAGGCCAATCTCTGACTGCTGAAATCGTCTTGGGATCCACTTGAATACCCTCTGCCGACACAACATGGCCCAAAAATGCCACTGAACTCAACCAGAACTCACACTTAGAAAATTTGGCATACAACTGACTATCCCTCAGAGTCTGGAGGACGACTCGAAGGTGCTGCTCATGCTCTTCTCGGCTACGGGAGTATATCAATATATCATCAATGAAAACAATAACGAACGAGTCCAAATAGGGCCTGAACACTCGGTTCATCAACTCCATAAAAGCAGCGGGGGCATTTTTCAACCCAAATGACATCACCAAGAACTCATAATGGCCATACCGAGTGCGAAAGGCTGTCTTAGGGACATCAGACGCCCTAATCCTCAGTTGATGGTAACCAGATCTCAAGTCTATCTTGGAAAACACTATAGCACCCTAAAGTTTGTCAAATAGATCATCAATCCTCGGCAAAGGATACTTATTCTTAATAGTAACCTTATTCAACTGCTGGTAGTCAATACACATCCCCATTGTGCCATCCTTCTTCTTGACAAACAACACTGGGGCACCCCAAGGAGAAACACTAGGCCTTTATCCAACAAATCCTGTAACTGCTCTTTCAATTCCTTCAACTCGGGCAGGGCCATACGATACGACGGAGTAGAAATGGGCTGAGTGCCCGGAGCCAACTCAACGCAAAAATCAATATCCCTGTCGGGTGGCATACCCGGCAGGTCAGCAGGGAATACCTCTAGAAACTCACGAACCACGGACACAGACTCCATAGAAGGAACCTCGGTACTAGAATCACGAACATAGGCTAAATAGGCCAAACAACCCTTCTCGACCATGCGTCGAGCCTTCATATATGAAATAACTCTATCGGATGAATGACTAGGAGTCCCTCTTCACTCCAAGCGAGGTACTCCTAGCAAGGACAAGGTCACTATCTTGGCATGACAGTCCAGAATAGAATGATAAGGGGATAACCAATCCTTCCCCAATATAACATCAAAGTCGAACATATCAAGAAGCAAACGATCTACCTGAGTCACCAATGACCACTAAGCATGAACGGTAGGCTCGATCTACCACAATAGAATCACCCACCGGTGTAGACACATATACAGAAGTACTCAGGGAATCACATGGCATACTCATATAAGGGGCAAAATATGAATACACATAAGAGAATGTAGACCCCGGATCAAATAAAACCGAAGCATCTCGGCTGCAAACTGAAACCGTACCTGTAATAACTGCATCAGAGGCCTCATCCTGAGGCCTGGCAGGAATAGCATAGCATCAGGGCGGAGCCCCTCCAACCTGGACATCTCTGGGTCGACCTACTACGGGCTGACCTCTACCTCTCGTGGCATGTCCTCCACCTATCTGAGTCTGACCTCCACCTCTGGCACCACGACCACCACCCCTAGCTGGCTGAGGGGGCGGGGGTGCACCTGATGCGGGAACCATGGCACGGGAACCCTGATACTGAGGACAACCAAAACCTCGGGGGCAAAACCTAGAAATATGCCCCGTACCATCGCAAGTGAAGCAAGACCTCGGCTACTGAGAATACTGACCCTGGAATTGTCCCTGACGACCAGAATTACCACCCTGAAAGCTCTGAATCGGCGGTGCACTGATAGGAGCTGATGGTGCACTGTGGGATACCTGAAGTACCGACTGGTAAGGCCCAGGAGGATGCCCTTTGCCAAAGGAATCTCTGCCTCCAGATGAGGCACCACTGAACCGGCCGAAATGAAGAGGTCTCTTTTCAGACCCCTGACCACCGCCCTGTGATAATACCATCTCAATACGCCTGGACACATCGGCCGCATCTTGAAAAGAGATATCCGTACTTGTATCCCTGGTCATCTGAAGTCTGATAGGCTGAGCTAGACCCTCGATAAACCTCCTTACTCTCTCACGATCAGTAGGGAGTATCATGATAGCATGTCGGGCCAGAGTGATGAACCTGGTCTCATACTGTGTAACAGTCATAGATCCCTATTAAAAACGCTCAAACTGCCTCCGAAGATCCTCCCTCTGGGTAACTGGAAGAAACTTCCCCAAGAACAACTCGAAGAATTGATCCCAAGTCAAAGGTACAGACCCAGCTTGTCTGGTCAAGCAATAGTCCCTCCACCAAGTCTTGGCGGTACCAGAAAGACGAAAAGTAGCAAAATTGACCCCATTGGTCTCCACGATGGCCATGTTCCGAAGAACCTCATAAAACCTGTCCAAGTAATCCTGGAGATCCTCTGATGGTGCACCAGTAAAAGTAGTAGGGAATAACTTGGTGAACCGATCCAATCTCCATAGGGCATCGGCAGACATGGTTGCTCCCTCAACTACCGGTGCTACCATGCCCTGCTGAGCTGCTCCAGCTGTCTGAGGCGATGGAATCTGGAACTGAGTGGCTAACTGCTCTGGTGTGCGAGTAGCAGGAGTCTGGGGCCCTCCCCCAACCTGAGAGACAGTTGGTGCACTAGGAAGAAGACCGGCCTGAGCCACGCTCTCCATAAGTCCCACTAAGCGGACAAGGGCGTCCTGAAGAACCAGGGTGGCAATGAACCCCTCTGGGACCTGAGCTGGTCCAACTGGAACCGTCTGAGCAAGAACCTCGCCGGCAAAGTCTACCTGTAGGTCCTCTACTGGGGCTTCTGCTCTGGGCTGAGCCCTGCCCCTGCCTCGGCCTCGGCCTCGTCCTCGGCCCCTCGTAGGAGCTGCAAGAGGAGGATCAGGCTGCTGATCGGTAGATGAGGAAGCACACGTTCTCTCCATCTGCGAGAGAATATAATAGAAACTCAATTAGCATTTAGAATTCAAATCGCACGACAGCGAAGAAGAAGAAGTGAAGTTATTCCTAACTTTGCCTCTAAGGGATAAGCACAGACGTCTCCATACCGATCCCTCAGACTCTACCAAGTTTGTCCATGAATTGTGAGACCTAAGCAACCTAGTGCTTTGATACCAAGTTGTCACGACCCGAAATCTCACCTTTAGGCCGTGATGGCGTCTAACGTTGAACCCGCTAGACAAGCCAATGTTTTTGGTTAAATTTACTATCTTCTGTATTTGCGGCAGTTAAAAGAACAACAATAACATGAATAAATGAATAAGAATTCAGAAGTTAAGAATTCATCACTTAATATAATAAATGTTACAAAATATCCGTACATAAACCCCCAGAACTGGTTTCACAATTTCACGGGCAGTCTAAGATTGCTAAAAACATGAGTCTAAAATAAAGTAGGGTAGCTGTCTAGAAATACAAGATAAGACAGAAGGAAGGAAATAGATGGTGACGCCAAGGCCTGCGGACGCTTGCAGGAAAACCTCGGTGTCGCCGTGGACTGAAGGATACTCCCTCGATCAATGTCCACTAGGTCCGGCGCTGTAATCTGCACAACATAAAGAAGTATAGGTAGTACAACCGACCCCATGTACTGAGTAAGTGCCGAGACTAACCTCGGCGAAGTAGTAACGAGACTAGGACATGACAACGAATAACACCTGTGCAATTCAATAATATAACAGGAAATTATGACAGGAAATAAGCAAGTAAATACAACAACGGAGGATAACATGCTGGGGATGAAGGGAAACAACTATCTAAAGCAATAGAACAAGATAAAAGTTTTAATGTAAAATTAACAGTAGGGAGTACCGCTCTGAACAAATAAATAAACAGAAACGATACGGCATGTCCCCTCGTGCTATAACCTCACAATCACTCGGCACGGAATGTCCCCTCGTGCATAAATAAAAATCACTCGGCACGGAATGTCCCCTCGTGCATAAATAAAAATCACTTGGCACGGAATGTCCCCTCGTGCATAACCTCACAATCACTTGGCACGGAATATCCCCTCGTGCATAAATAATAATCACTCGGCACGGAATGTCCCCTCGTGCATAAATAATAAATGATCATTCAGCACGGAATGTCCCATCGTGCATAACCTCACAATCACTCGGCATGGAATGTCCCCTTGTGCATAATATATGTAAAAGCAACAATTGACAGGAAAGACAATAATAAGAAACCTCAAATGTACAGAAATAATAAACAAGTATTCTACCGTCCCGGCAAGGGCCTCAACTATAACCAATCTCACTCAGAGGTATAATTTTAACAATGATCCTCAACCGGGCGAATAATCAATAACAATCTACATCATGAAATGCCCTCAATGTGTCACCTCCAAAACAATAATTAGTTCATTACACAGAGAATATCAAAGAACACTGTATAAATCATCTAGTTCGACTCACGGGCATGCTTGACCACAACATATAGGTACCCGTCACCTCACCTATACGTTGGACATGGATTACCACATAGAAAATAAGACTCTATACATGTTCCCTCAAGCTAAAGTTAGGCCAAACACTTACCTCGGCTTCAAGAATGCAAATCAAGCCTCTAGCACCGCTTTTCCTCTCGAAATCGACTCTGAAACGATCGTATCTAGACATAATCGACTCAATAATATCAATAGTTACTCAACAATTCAATTCCAAAGCATAATTATAGAATTCCCAACATTCTTCCAAAAATTCAAAAATTCGACCCCGGGACTGCTTGGTCCAAACACGAGGTTCGGACCAAAACCCGATCACCCATTCCCCCACGAGCCCGAATATACAACTTGTTTTGAAATCCGACCCCAAAACGAGGTTGAATTCCCAAATTTTTGAAAAGCCCTAACTCTACCCAAAACCCCAATTTCTACCCTTTAATCCCATGATTTTAGGCCTGAAATCTAACAATGGTTGATGAAAATGGAAGAAAATGAAGTTAGAATTGCTTACCTGTGAAGCTATGGTGATAAAGCTCTTCAAAAAGGGCCAAAGGAGGTGTGGAGAAGAAGAAGGGTGTGCAAAATTATGAAATTCTGTAATAGGTTCTAGTTTTTTACCTAAAAATATCCTACGGACTTATTCAAGTAATTAATTCACAAAAATAACATCATAAACGTCAAATTAAACCTCAAAATCCATAGAAATTCTCAAAACTTCATTAATATTCAAATTTTCCATTTTTAGTCTGATTCACGTCAAACCAAGTCCGTTTCTTACCAAATTTCACAGACAACACATAATAAGCATATTAAAAATGTTTCGGGCTCCGGAACCATAATACGGGCCCGATAACACAGGTTTCATATCAATTCTCATTTTCCAAAAACCTTTATATTTTTCAGAAAATGATTTTCTTTAAAAATTCATTTCTCAGACTTGGGACCTCGAAAAGTGATTCCGAGGATACGGCCAAGTCCCATATTTTCCTACGGACCCTCCGGGACCGTCAAATCACGGATCCAGGTTCGTTTACCGAAAATATTGACCAAAGTCAACTTTATTCAATTAATTATTGTAAATTCAACATTTGATCAATTTTTCCACATAAAGGCTTCCCGCTACGCGCCTGAGCTGCGCACGTACATCAAGGTGAGATAAACGGAGGATTTCAAGGCCTTAGAACACAGATTTAGTTAAAATTACATGGGATGACCTTTTGGGTCATCGCATCTTCTCACCCCTGCCAACTCCTCCTATGCGATCGCATAGTGCACCTACGATCGCACAGAAGGAAACCAGACAGGAAAAATCTGGTGTTTTGGAATTAGCTCTGAGGGGTCCGAAACTCAGCCGAGCCCCTCGGGACCCTGTCCAAAGGCACTAGCAAGTCTGTATTCATGATACAGACTCGCTTGAATTTTCGGAACTAGAAAAACAACAACGAAACTAAGAATTCAACCCCAAAACCAAATTGAATCAAACTTTTAACTTAAAGTTCTAGAATTCTCTTTCAATGCGCCGAACCGACCTATACTACTCAGAATGACACCAAAATTTGCAAGAAAGTCATAAATGATATAACTGAACTATTCGCGGTTTCAAAATTCCATTCGGACCTCGATAATACAAAAACACGTTCCAAACCAAATTTCTAACTTAAGGAAACTCTTATTTCGATATTGGGCGCCGAAACGCTCCCGTGTCATCCAAAACCCATTCCGAAAATACGTCCAAGTCCGAAATCATCATACGAAGCTACCGGAACCATCGAAACTCGATTCCGAGGTCGTTTACTCAAAATGTTGACCGAAGTCAAACTTGACCTTAAAGGACAACCTTAAGGAACCTACTCTAAACACTTCCGAATCCCGGACCACCTTTCCCCGCAAGTCATAAATCATAATAAGTCTCTATGGAAAGCCTCATCTAGGGGAACAGGGTCCTAATATGCAAAACGACTGGTCAAGTCATTACAGTGCAGGTGCAAAGGGTTTGGCGGGATCAGTGGTGGCGTATGAGAACTGCCCAAATGATGAGGATGCAACATCAATCCTCCTCTTTTTCTGCTTGTCAGTGGGTCACCTTTTAGAAATGGGTGGATCATCGTCTTTCTCGGACCTTTCTCATTATCATTTGACAGTATTAACACCCTAGCATCATAGTATAGTCAAGTGATGAATGATGGGAATAATAGGCTCTTGGACCTCCCGTGGGTGGCTTCCTCGATTTCTCTAACAATGTGCTCCCCCACGTTCACGGGTATTCCATCCACGATAGCAACAATTATTAGTGCCTTCACTAGTTCACATCAGTGTCATTTGTAGAAGGAAATATCCTTGCAGAAATAATGGAGAGCTACGTCTTTGCCTCAACAGTGAAGTCATGAGAATCAAGTCCCTTGTGTAGTGTCAACCACTTCTAGGTCACCCCATCATGCAATTTGTCCACCAACCATTGGTTTCCTCCTGCTTTTCCTCTATCTCTATAAACCTCATTATTGTCATTGGGAAGGCCATAAATTCCGTTGATTACCTTAGGGATGAAATTGACTTGCACACCCGCATAGTAGTAACTAAGGTTCTTTAGAAGTCGTTCCTCAAGGCATTTGCATAAAATTCCAACACTACTGTGTAGTTGGCATCATTTGGTTAAGTGGCAAAACAAATCCACTTGCTTTCTACTAATCTTGCGTAGAAGCCTGGCATTTTAGCTTTAACCTTTTCCATGTTTATGCATCTTTCCCTGATAATGGTTTTTGACAAGAGTTCATCATATTTCCGTTCACATTCCGCAGATAAAAATCGGTCATGATCAAAGGGTTCCTCTTGCTCAGCTTTAGGGACATGTTCCTACGCAACTTCATTGTGATTCGGATCCATTTTATGCCCAAAGTACTACAAAATAGACCAACACTGTTAAAATCTCATATAGAGACTTAAAAAAATGTATTAGGAAGTATTTAGGCCAAACAAATGGGCAAAAAGTGTCCCGGGCAGAGCTGTGCAAAGCTACTACTTTTTACCATTTTTGGGACTGCCATTTTTGCTCTTCGCGTTTGCGTAAGATCCATCGCGTTCGCGAAGAGAAAAAAGTTTTTGCCCAGAAATTGACCATAGCGTTCGCGAGTAGACAATCACGTTCGCGAAGGTTATCTTCATCGCCAAAAATACTTTTATTTCAGGCATTCTATCAAAATGTTGGTTGCCTTCTTTTCCTTCTCGTTTTTCAGTCAACTTTAGCACACATCTCGCCCAAAATTTTACAATAACAATTACACACTCACACTCAAACAACCTCACTCAGCAAGCACAACTAATTTCACACACAAGGTTGACATTTAAGACTCAAATGTTTGAACAGTAAGCACAAAACAACCATGACTACTCTTATACCATTTCACACCAAGAAAAGGGGGGAAAGTTAAGATACAAGAGAGAAAACCACATACCTTGCAAATGGCAAGGGAAAAATGCAACGGACGAGAAGAATATGGAGAATTTGGTTTTTGGGGTTTAAGGAGTAGAAGAAACTGTTCTTTGAGCAAAGAGGGACATTAAGCGTCCGTTCCTAGTGTTTTATGATTCTTAAACTTACCTGATAGGTCGCGTTCGTGAAGGCAGAGTCGCCTACGCGAAGAGTAAAATATGGCCAAATAGTCGCGAATGCGACAAAGTTATCGCGAACGCGTAGGCTTAATGTTTTTTACACATCGCATTCGCGAAGGTCCACCGCGAACGTGAAGCAATTCTTTTGCAATTTCCAACAACTATTGGTTTTTGGTTGTCCGGTCACCCCGACCTGCTCAAATCAACTCCAAAATTATAAAAATATGGCAGATTAGTCAAAAATAATATACTAAGCTATTCTAAAAAAGAACATTTTAAAAACGGCTAAATTGTTTGGTGGGTTGCCTCCCACCAAGCGTCGCATTTAATGTCGTGGCACGATGGGAATCAACTTTACCACTTTTCTAGCCACTTAGAAGATATTAACTGGGCACCTAACTTGGAATCAAGTTTGTCGCGACGAGGGGAGGTAAGTAGATGATCAAGCCAAACTGTAATATCTTCTTTTTGCATTTCTTGGATTTCATGTAAGGAATGCCATTTTGCTTTCTTGTGCCTTCAAATTGTAAAATGTATGGCATTTGCCTTTCTTCCTCGAAATTCCTCATTGAGTTGTGTAATTCGATTCTCATATCACCACACAACTCCAATATTAAGAAATGCTTGGAATATGACATCAAGCCTTCAAATTTTAACTCTTTCCGGATATTGACATCCTATTGGTCCCCCTGATTAGGGTAAAATTCAACCATATTTTCAACTACACCGGTTGACTCTAATTCCATATTTTTCTTGGCATCACCAACAAGAATGGAGTCGGTTGGCGGATTTTTAATTCTTGATTCCTCAAAATAAAGCCACTTTCTTCCTCGAGGTCGGACTCTTATTGATCTCCTTCTACACTCTCAGGTTGGTGGGCACAGTGAGCCTCAACCATTATTTTCATTTGATCTTCCAAAGTTTGTATATTCTCATCATTTTGAGTAAGTACTTATTTCAAGTCCTCGAGTGCAAAGTTGTGCTTCTCCTCATTTTCAAGAATGGCCTCCAACATGAGCACCATCTTCACATTTTGAGCATTTGAGAGTTCTTCTTACTTTTTATCAAGTACCAAAGAAGGATTTTCGGCTTCAACATGGAAGGAAGGTTCTTGGCTATCATTCACTTCTGAGGCTTTTTGGACCTCTAAAGCTTCAAGCATTTCTCCCATTTGTGAGTTCAAACTTTCAAGCACCAAATCATTTTGGTATATTTTCCAAAAGTTCCTCCAAAGCCTTTTGCTCGTTGTTTTCTCATTCAAGGAGGCATTCCATCACGAGTTTGAACTCTCCAAACTGACCATGCTCAATTTCTTCCTCTTCCATCTCCCTATACTTGTCATCACAAAAAGTAGAATCATCAATAGTGGAAGTTCATGAAAGGGAAAGACAAATAAGCACAATGATCCTAACGACCATTTTGACGACCACACTTATCACAAACACTCCACTCATGGGTTTGAGATTGTACGCACAATCTGCCCCAAGGAGAATTTAAATAATTTTGCAAAAAGTGTGGTCCTCCACAATAAGGAGAAGGGTCATCAAAATATAAAGAACAATCATCTGTTCAATTTTCAATACATGATACCATTTTTCAATACTAAGCAAATAAACAAGGAACAAACAAGAAGATAAACAAAATAAGAAAATAATTACAAAAATATTCACAAGTTCGGACCAAAGCACTTATACTTACTTCTCAAACAACCTAAATATGCCAAATCGTTCCACGGCAACAATGCCAATTTTGATGACATCCAAATCCACTACTAAAAAGTAAATGGACACGGTCGCATGCAATATAATTTACCCAACTATGAGTCGGGGTCGAACCCCACAGAGAATAATATGTAGGCGGTTAGGAGTGTAAGAGAAGTATCACTTGTTATGCTAATCCAAACACTTAGAAAGGTTTTGAAAAAATACATATACTTAATTTTCAAAATATAAACTAACCTAGAAAGCAAGTAATATGATCAATGACTACAAGCATGAATGCAATAGGAATTATACTCAAGTAACAATCCAATGTATTTCACGATTTTACAAATATGAGCGGGTTTATGTTAATTAGCCTCGGGTAATAATTATATATTAGCTTCTTTCGAAGACTAACAAGACTTCCTAATTGAATTATCCCTAAAACAATTAAGAGATTAAGCACACCCGAATATGGCTACAAGTACTTCAATCCTATACCTAGGTAGAACCTATAAAATAAGATTAAAGCCTGAAGTTCTTGTTAATTAATCTTTCCCAAAATTAACTCGAAGTAAATGGGCGATCCCTAGGGTTAGCTAATCCCTTTGGAAATATTAAAGAACAAGAATAATTAAAGAAATAATAACTCACTTCAATATAACTAAAAATCGTTCAGTACATAAGTACAACAAGATATTTAATCCACACTTTGAATATGAATATTCCCATAAATAATATTCAAGTATTGGAAAAAATAATACACACTTAGATATACAATACAAAGAAAGGAAATGAAGAAACGAGCATAAATGGGTAAGAAATTCTCAACCAAGAGCTTCAAATCTTCAAGACCCAAGTGTATGTGCAAGAACCCTAGCTCCAAAACTTGTCTTCTCTAGTCAAGGGACTCAAAATTAAGCTAAAGATATTTTACTAATGAGCTAGATCGTGTATAAAAAGGTTTTGGGGTCAAAAACGTGAAATTCCAAAACTACCCAGTTTTTCCGCCTATTTGTTCTTCGTGTTTGCGATAATGCTTTCGCGTTCGCGAAGGTTTGTATTCTGCATCTTCGCGTTCGTGATTTCACCTTCGCGTTCGCAAAGGTTTGTATTCTGTATCTTCGCATTTGTGATCTCACCCTCGTGTTCGCGAAGGTTTGGCTTCCAGCTCTTTTGCGTTTCCATTGTTCATTTTAGCTCCTTTTTAACTCGTTTTCACTTAGTTTCTTCACGATCACTTCTAAATCATATAAAACTTATAAAATTGATGTAAATGACATTAAACACGCAATTTACTCAATCAAACATAGCAAAAATCTAAGATTAGTGACGAGATAAGTTGGTAAAATACCAACTTATCAATCATCCAAAACCTTAAAAAGAAGTTAGAATAGCTAAAGACAAGTGCCCAAATGAGCTACCAGGTGTGTTATGGGCATATCAGACCATGGCGAAGTCGAGCAAGTGCGAAACACCCTTTTCACTTGTATACGGTTAAGAGGCTTTGATACAGGTTGAAGTAGGGGAACGTACCTTAAGGTTTTCAAGAAAACAAAGAAACAAACAATGAAGCGTTGCTGGTTAAACTAGATTTGCTTGAAGATTACCGGGAGCTGGCATATGTAAGCATGGTGTCACAAAAGCAAAGGATGAAAGGTACTACAATCGCAAGGCAAATCTCTGATATTTCAAAGTTGGGGATTTGGCTCTGAGGAAGGTTACTCAAAGCACTCGGGAAGTTAACCCGAGAAGCTAAGACCGATATGGGAGGACCTTATCGGGTTTTACCTATAACCGGTGTCCGGTAATGGTTCATATGAATTGGAAAATCAAGACGGAGTTAAATTGTCACGCAATTAGAACGTGAATCACCTCAAAAGGTATTACTGCTGAAGATCTTTGCTGATACTGAAAGTATGTGTTGCTTGCTTTTTCCCTTCGACCAGTTTTTGTCCCAGTAGGGTTTTTCTGGCAAGGTTTTCATGAGGCAGGAATGTAAAGCATACTACGAAGGAATGATCTATAACGACCCGACTGGTCGTTTTGAGAATTTGTATTTTTCTCGGTAGTTTGGGGACACGAGTATCTCCGTATGATGTATTAGGACGTATGTGCAAAATTTGAGGTCATTCGGACGTGGTTTGATAGGTTTCGGCGTCGTTGGCGAATTTTGGAAGTTTAGATGTTCTTAGACTTGAATCCGAGGTTGAATTGGTGTTTTGGTGTTGTTTTGGGTGTTCCGGAGGTTCGACTAAGTTTGGGTAGTGATATATGACTTGTTGGAATTATTGGTTGACGTCCCGAGGGCCTCGGGTGAGTTTCGGATAGGTTTGGGTTGTGTTGAGCTTGTTTTTATTATGTTTCGACGTCGTTTTACAAGCATAAATGATATCATAATGAACAAATGAGCTCCGATTACTATTTTGAATAAAGCATCAGATCTGTATCGTAATTACGGACCCGTAGTAAAATGAATCGTCGAATTTGGACATCGTATGAGGATTTAAGGTCATTTTATTAAGGTTACCAGATTTTTCAGATTAATTAAGAAAATTGAGTTGGGGAGCTTGGATTTGGACGATTTTGGAGGTTATTTTCACCATAGGGATTGGGGTAAGTGTTCTCTACTCGGTTTTGGTTATATTTTATGAATCCATCTTCATTTTTGGGATTTGATTGATGATTTCAAAGTGAAATTGAGGGAGTTAGGGCTTGAGTTTTGGAGAGTTTTAGGTATGGATTTAAGGGATCAAACGGAGGCCGATTTTGATAAATTTTATATGGTTAGAATCGGTAGCGTACGAGGGTTTTGATTCTGCCATTTTTGATTGAATTCGAGATGTGGGCCTGAGGGCCGGATTTTGGCCGATTTCGCACTTTTGGCATATTTTGTATTTTTTATTGTGGAATTCGATTATTTAGCACATGTTGATGGTATTAATCTTATTATGGTTAGATTCGGAGCTTTTGGAGACCGATTCCAGAGACGAGGGCATCCAGGAGTAGGATTTTTTGCGGTTAAGGTAAGTAATAGTTTTAACTCTGACCTTGAGGGTATAACCCGGAAGAATTTGATATCATGTGATTGTTTGGATATGATACCCAAGCTAGGTGACGGGCGTGTGGGTTCATACCTCGAGGGATTGAGATTTGGTCCGTCCTGTGAGGTTGTGAGGCCTAATAACCATTATATGTGTTTATGCATTTACTTATTGGTTAATTTATCTGCCTTCACGTTAGAGATCATGTTTAGGCTTAATTCATGCTCGTTATGTGTACTTGGTCATAGAAATTATTGTACACGTTTACCTCAGTCTCTATTATTTTGCTGATATGTTGTGATACTTGATGTGGGTTGTGTCCCCTTATTGGTGGTGCATTGTAAGGCTGGAGAGGTACATGATTGAGTGAGGCCGAGGGCCTGGTTGTGAGGATATTAATACCATAGCGCATGAGCTGCCCACGTAGCACGTAAGCTGTCCGCGTAGCACGTGAGCTGACCGTGCGGGTTCAGGTATTGATACTATAGTGCGTGAGTCGCGTAGCACGTGAGCTGGCCGTGCAGATCCAAGTATTGATATTATGGCACGTGAGTTGTCCGTGCTTTGCGCTTGGGGTTTGGGAGCCCCTCCGAAGTCTGTACACAGCCCCAATGAGCGCAGAGTCTTGAGAGTGTTGAGTGTTGAGTGCTGAGTGCGAGTGCTGTGTGATGGAGTGACATTGTTGTGAGGCTGCGTTTACTTTTGTTGTTGTTGCATTTATCTGTTAAATTTCTTTGTAACATTTACTGAGTTACGGAATTTACCTATATATTCATGTTTATTGTAAATTATGAAAATAAATAATTGGATTGTCTTGCTTAGCTCGTCACTACTGCTCATTTCCTTAGTTATTTCTGTTACTACTGACTCGGTTGTACTCATACTACAGCCTGCACTTTATGTGCAGATCCAGGTGAGTTAGAGTGCGGCGATCGTTGAGTTCAGACCGGCTATCTATGGAGATTGCAAGGTAGCTGCTAGCGTCCGCGAGACCTTGTTACTCCTTTTGTCATTTCTTCTTTTGGACAGTTAGACAATTTATATATCTTAGTTCATAGTTTTAGACGCTCATGACTTGGTGACACCCCGATGTTTGGGACTCGTTTCCGTATTCTTATATTAATTATATTTAGAGTTGATTTAGTTTATGAGAAATTTAAACGTTGGTATTGTTTTATTTATTTCTTAAAAATCAATCAGTGATAATATATCTGGAAATAGGCTTTCCTAGTAACACGATAGGCGCCATCACGACCATCTTTGAATTTTGGGTCGTGACAAGTTGGTATCAGAGCCTAGGTTACATAGGTCTCACGAGTCATGAGCGGGTTTAGTAGAGTCTTGTGGATTGGTACGGAGACGTCTGTACTTATCTTCAGAGGCTGCAGATCCTTTAGGAAAACTTCACATTCTTGAATTCTTATCGTGTGTATTGATTCAACTTGAAGTGTAACTCTTTGAATTCCTTCCACGCACTCGTATGTGCACATGAGCGCTCGGTATCAGTTGTGCATCAACGGCTTGCAATTTTATGGTTGAGTTGCGAGTTGTGATTGCGGCGTGCTGATGACGGGACAGTCTAGATGACTTGAGGCCAGGTTTTGTCTGTAGCTGGAGTACAAAGATTTCGATTGTATGAGCACGTGCTTATATGTCAGTTGGTGTCCCTATTAGTGGAATTTGTGATTTGATGTGCCACGACCCAAAACCAGTTTAGGTCGTGATGGCACCTAACGGCGAGATTAGGCAAGCCAACGTACAACTATAACAATAAAAGTGCGGAATATAATCAACGGTATGGGGTAAGGCCGTGGAAACAAGCTGAGCCACAGCTAGGTTCAATATATACAACCCCAAATTACCAACATAACTACAACAAGTGTGTGCCAGGACTAGTGTCACAGTTTCAACGGGCGGCTACATAGATACAACGACAGAAATACATATGCAAAAATATACAAGCCGC
The DNA here is from genome assembly GCA_005239495.1 of Nicotiana undulata. NCBI lineage: Eukaryota > Viridiplantae > Streptophyta > Magnoliopsida > Solanales > Solanaceae > Nicotiana > Nicotiana undulata. Next base: position 28,039 of record ML280882.1, read on the forward strand.
AGTCTGGAACAAAAGACTGAGCAAAATGGAACTAGAAGGCTCCAGAGGTGCTGTCAGGATGACGCCAAGAAGACAGCTCACCGTATGGGGCGACACCGCGATCAATACCTATCAGCAGACGGACGGACTTCAACACCTGCACAATCAAGTGCAGAAAAAGAAAGAAAGTGCAGCATGAGTACATATAATCAAATATGTACCCAGTGAGTATCCCGTCTAAACTCGTAAAGAGTAGTGACGAGAGGTAGAATACATACTCACTAAGGTCCAGTACATAAATAAATAAATAAGGTACATGCTGAGCAATAAATCATGTGAGAAAATACATCAAGTAAGGACATGTAATCAACAAACATGTAACTGATCTTAAACATAACCTTTCTTTGTAGACTGATCATATGTATCACTTGTTTTNTGTTATCTCAGTTATTCACTTTTCAGTTCTCAGTATCGTTCCTTAACTCACCATTGTACGATCCCAACTCAATGCGATGCTTATGTATGTATGTATGTATGTATGTATATATATATTAAAACCGACACGGACAAGACTATCGGCCGAAGTCATAAGGGTGGGTCATAAGGACTGACTCGGTCATAAAGCTCCACACGCCCGCGAATCATTCCTGCGACTCGTGTGCTGACTCGATAAAATCTCCACGATCGCTAATCATCCATGCGACTCGTGGGAAAATATCTCTCCCTGCTCGCGAATCATTCATGTGACTCAGGGGCCAATGACATATATATATAATCTCCCGATCACGAATCATACTTGTGACTCGGGGCCAATGATGCAAAGTAAAACTCTCCCCGATCACGAATCATGCCTGTGACTCGGGGGCCGAAGAAAATATAATTTATCCCTGATCAAGAATCATACCTGTGACTCGGGGTCGTTGAAAATAGTAGTATAACTCTCCCTGATCATGAATAAAACCTGTGACTCAGGGGCAATGAATCCGATGAAATATGTAGTATAATTCTCCCTGGTCACGAATGAAACCTGTGACTAAGGGGCCAGTAAAATAAGTCTGATCTCTCCCTGATCACGTATCAAACCTGTGACTCAGGGGCTGGTAAAAATATGAGTGTAATTCCTCCCTGATCACGAATCAAACCTGTGACTCAGGGGCAATGAAAATACAAGTTCTCCCCGATCACGAATCATACATGTGACTCGGGGGCCATGAATTCATGAATGCATATATATGACTGCATGAATGCATATATATATATATATATATATATATATATATATATGTGTGTGTGTGTGTGTGTGTGTATATTCAAACACCATGGTACCGACTCGCCCACTCTCAACGGGATCGGGTACTCACATCTCACTTGATAGCCAAAGTTAGGATTTTTATCATATTATCCTCTTTGCTCATAATATTACCATGGTGGAACAATTCAAGTACAAGAAGGAATTTTAACCACCTTCATTTATCTCCACAACTCATTATTAAGACTTGTCTCATTTACTCCTTGCTCTTTATCAATTACATCAGGAGTAACACAATTACTCAATTCATGAAGTTCATAATTCTTATCTGAATATTATGTACATTTAATTCGCAGCTATCATAGCTCAATTTCATCATATATCAGTAATAACTCGTACAAAACATCAGATAATATCAAACAAACAGTTAGAACATGCTCGTGGGTCCTACGGCTACCCAACATACAGTATAGATGCCACGTACGGACTCTCGTCACGTGGTGCGTACGTAGCCCCCTCAACAAGCACAATTAGCAACAAAGAGCCTAGGGGACATTTCCCCCTTACAAAGTTTGGAAAGGAGACTCACCTGGACAAGTACTCCTCCGGTCAACGGACCAATCAACAAGACGCACGAATCCTCCGAATCACCCTCCATGGCTCGCAACTAGCTAAAAACATATAATTATATCAATTTAGGAAGAATCGAGGAGGATTTATCAAGGATTTTCCCTAAAAACACATTCTTGACATACTTGGCAAATTCAACTCCGAGCCTCGGCGTCTGGAAAATTATAATTTTTGAAGAAATGCGCTATACGTCGCCTAAGGATCAAGATTAACTCATTAATCATCCTACAATGGCCCTAAAATCAGAATTCCCATTTTCCTCAAAGCCCTCTATTCTCCCCAACAATTTCTTATGAATTTCTATGAATTTGGAGGTGGAAATTCCAAAAGAATTGAATGATTTAACATGCGGATGCCAAAGAATTACTTACCTGAGTAATTAGGCCGAAATCACTGCTTTGGAGCTCTTGGGGTGTGCAACAATGGAGGAAAAATTGTGTTTTGGGAAGAAATTAACGAAATGGGCTTTTTATAGGAATGGCCAGCAGTTTCCGCACCTGCGACCTTTGGATCGCAAGTGCGGACTCGCACCTGCGGAAAAAGGGTCGCTCATGCGGAAAAGGCCTGGGCACTGGGGGGGATTTCTCGCTCTTGCGGACTTTGGATCGCAGGTGCGGACTCGCACCTGCGTGAAATTGGCCGCGCCTGCGATGGCCTGGTCCTGGGGAATGGTCGCGCATGCGGAGCCTGGTCCGCCCCTGCGAGAACAAGGCCGCCCCTGCGGCTGGAGTCGTGCCTGCGATAGGAAGACCGCTGGTGCGAGCCTCGCACCTGCGGCTCATGGACCGCAGGTGCGGTCACACCAGAAGATTTCCNGGAGACCCCTGGGCCCACCCGAGCCCTCGACAAATTATACCAACAAGTCCCAAATCACATGACGGACTTGCTCGAGCTCCCAAAACACTAAAAACATCATCCAAACTATAAATCACTCTCCAAAACCCCTTAGTTTCAAACTTAGGATTTCAAGAAAGTTCAATGGCTCATCAATACGCCGAACGGGTCTATACTGCTCGGAATGACCCCAAATTTTGCGGACAAGTCATAAATGACTATACGGAACTATTGCCAGTTACAGAATTCCATTCGGACCATGATATCATGAGGTCCAATTCCAGGCTGAATTCTAAATCTTATGAAATCCTTAATTCCAATTCAGGCGCCGAAATACTCCCGGGTCATCAGAAACCCGAGGCGAGCACACCCCTAAGTCCGAAATCATCATCCGGAACTACTGGAGCTGTCAAAACTCGATTCCGAGATCGTTTGCTCAAAATGCTTCTCGGAACCAAAATTAGCCAAACCGGCTAGCCTTCAGGAACCAAGTGTTCCTGAACTGGCCAAAACACTTCTGAATCTCGAACTACCTGCCCACACAAGTCATAAGGCAAGAGTAGCCGCTATGGAAAGAGTCATTCACGGGAACGGAGTCCCAACACACAAAACGACCGGCTGGGTCGTTACATGATGTCTATGCGGCGAGTATGATTTGATTGCGAGATTGTGTTCGGATTGATCGAATGTGACGAGAAAGGTTTACTTAATATGTAGCAAGGACTAATGGGTGTTTGATTTATCACTTAATATAGCTTGTTCAGGCTTATGCAGTGTGTAGATGCGAAGTTCGAGTTTTGTAGTAAATACTGGATGTTGAAAATTAGATTATGTGGGTTACGAACTAAGGTTGAAGTAATGATCTTCAGTTATGTTGTATTATCCGGCCTGTATGGAATAGAGTGACGGGATCACCCCTGGGTATGTGCACGGTAAGGTTACACGGCAGTTTGACTGCTTAGGAACAACTCTTGTCACAATCGAGGACGAACATATATTTAAGTGGGGAAGAATGTAACGACCCGAACGGTTGTTTTGAGCATTTGTATTTCGCTCAGTAGTTTGGGGGCACGAGTAGCTCCGTATGATGTATTAGGACGTGTGTGAAAAATTTGAGGTCATTCGGACGTGGTTTGATAGGTTTCGGTGTCGTTGGAGAATTTCGAAAGTTTAGATGTTCTTAGGCTTAAATCTGAGGTTGAATTGGTATTTTGGTGTTGTTTTGGGTATTCCCAGAGGTTCGACTAAGTTCGGGTAGTTATATATGACTTGTTGGAATTATTGGTTGAGGTCCTGAGGGCCTCGGGTAAGTTTCGGATAGGTTTGGGTTGTGTTGCGCTCGTTTTTCTTATGTTTCGACGTCGTTTTACAAGCATAAATGATATCATATAGAACAAATGAGCTCCGATTTCTGTTTTGAATAAAACATTAGATGGGCATCGTAATTAGGGACCCGTAGCAAAAAGAATCGTCGAATTTGGACATTGTATGAGGATTTTAAGGTCATTTTATAAGGTTACCAAATTTTTCAGATTAATTACGAAATAGCCACTGACGGCGTACTTAAAAATCTGTCATATTTGCAAATATTAAAACCTACATATATCCTTCATTATAAGGTCAAATTTAGTGATTCAAAAGCCTAACGTGACTAGAATTTCACAAGGAATCTATTGGAGTCATAAAAAGTGAGTTTAGAGATCGTTTGACACGAAAAATCAGGCAGAATAGCTTGCAGAAAAATATATAAAATTAGGGTTTGTTCATTCGATCATATTCTTAGTTGGGGAGCTCGAATTTGGACGATTTTGGAGGCTATTTTCACCATAAGGATTGGGGTAAGATATCTCTACTCGGTTTTGATTATATTTTATGAATCCATATTCATTTTTAGGATTTGATTGATGATTTCAAAGTGAAATTGAGGGAGTTAGGGCTTGAGTTTTGGAGAGTTTTAGGTAGGAATTTGAGGGATCAAACGGAGTTCGATTTTGATAAATTTTATATGGTTAGACTTGTTAGAGGACGAGGGTTTTGATTCTGCCATTTTTTACATAATTCAAACGTGGGCCCAGGGCCAGATTTTGGCCGATTTTGGATTTTTGACATATTTTGTAGTTTTTATTGTGGAATTAGATTTTTAGCACTTGTTGATGGCATTAATATTATTATGGTTAGATTCAGAGCTTTTGGAGACCGATTCCAGAGACGAGGGTATCCCGGAGTAGCATTTTTCGCGGTTAAGGTAAGTAATAGTTTTAACTCTGGCCTTGAGGGCATAAACCCGGAGAATTTGATATCATGTGATTGTTTGGAGTTGATACCCATGCTAGGTGACGGGCGTGTGGGTGCATACCTCGAAGGATTGAGACTTGGTCCGTCATGTGAAGCTGTGAGGCTTAATAACCATTATATGTGTTTATGCATTTACTTGTTGGTGAACTTGTCTGCCTTTACGTTAGAGATCATGTTTAGAATTCATTCATGCTCACGTTATTTGTACTCAGTCATAGAAATTATTGTACATGTTTTCCTCAATCTCTATTTTTTTGCTGATATGTTGTGATATCTTATGTGGGTTGTGTCCCCTTATTGGTGGTGCATTGTGAGGATGGAGAGGTACATGACTGAGTGAGGCCGAGGGCCTGATTGAGAGGATATTAATACCATAGCGCGTGAGCTGTCCGCGTAGCACGTGAGCTGACCGTGCGGGTCCAGGTATTGATACCATAGTTCTTGAGTCACGTAGCACGTGAGCTGACCGTGCGGATCTAGGTATTCATATTATGGCACGTGAGTTGTCCGTGCTTAGCTCTTGGGCTTTGGGAGCCCCTCCGGAGTCTGTACACACCCCCAGTGAGCGTAGAGTGTTGAGAGTGCTGAGTGATGGAGTGACATTGTTGTGAGGTTGCATTTACTTTTGTTGTTGTTGCATTTATCTATTAAATTTCTTTGTAGCATTTACTGAGTTACAGAATTTACCTATTTATTCATGCTTATTATAAATTGTGAAAATAAATAATTGGATTGTCTTGCTTAGCTCGTCACTACTGCTCAGTTCCTTAGTTATTTCTGTTATTGCTGAGTCGGTTGTACTCATACTACACCCTGCACTTTATGTGCAGATCCAGGTGAGTTAGAGTGCGGCGATCGTTGAGTTCATGCCGGCTATCTGTGGATATTGAAAGGTAGCTGCTAGCGTCTGCATGACCTTGTTACTCTTTTTGTCATTTCTTCTTTTGGACAGTTAGACAATTTATATATCTTAGTTCATTGTTTTAGACGCTCATGAATTGGTGACACCCCAATGTTTGGGACTCGTTTCCGTATTCTTATATTAATTATATTTAGAGTTGATTTAGTTTATGAGAAATTTAAATGTTGGTATTGTTTTATCTAATTCTTAAAAATCAATCAGTAGTAATATTTCGGGAAGTAGGCTTGCTTAGTAACACGATAGGCGCCATCACGATCATGTTTGAATTTTGGGTCGTGACAGGATCATAGGCAAATGCAAGACTTCAACTATTCGAATTCTCGTACTTAGCATCGAACACTGAGGTGGGAGAACTGATACATGTCAAGGCACTAGATTCCTTCAGTTCTAGGTCTGGAGCAGTCTCAATCGCGTTCAAAATGGTGGCATCTAACTTCCATATTGAGAAGAATGTTCTTTATGAGATACAGTATGTAGATAATCATTTGCCTTAGCTATATTTCCTTCACTTTATCATGAGTATAAATAGTTCTGTGTAGATCAGCTCTTGTGGCAAACAACTTGTGGATGGTTAAATTATCTTTGGCTCGATGGCATGTCTCATCTCGCAAAACTCTCATTGTTTCAATTAACCTCTGGAAACTTTCATTTTAATGAGGTAACAATTAAAAGCATGCTACAAAGAAAGTATTACAAAGATCGGGGACTATTAGAACCAGGATCACTATTTTATCAGGATCGGAGACTGCATTATCAACCCTGTAGAAATAAGTTGTACAAGTTAGCCACATTTTGAAAACTTTATTTTCTTAAGCAAAAGAATGTCTATGTAAATTCACTTTTAAAGATAGAGGGAATAAATCAAAGTCCCTTTATTGTTATCTTAATTCTTATCGGAATGATAAGTTAATTTATTTTATCATTTGAAAGTTAACAAAAACTTTAAATGCTTGTGCCGGAATGAACAAGAGACGTCCCCTTCAAGAGCAACGTAAAAATAAAGGACATCACTTATGAAACCCTCATAGTCAAAGGGTAGATGCCGGAAGTATTTTTGCCCGCAATCAAAAGCTATTGGATGTGAAAAGATTCCCGAAGCTTTGTTAGTTGAAAAAGAATATTTTTTTGCACAACACTTTAGCAAAAGAATTTCTTTTGTTAATTAAAATCCCAAACCCAGTAAAGAAGTTTTGGCATAATTACAAAAAGCATAGAAAAATACATACATTAGTTCTTGCTGCCAGAACCCGAAGGGAGAGAAGAGTCTTCGATTTCTTTATTGAGAGAAGGTTGTTCCGCTTCTGGTTCGAGTCCTTCTTCCTCAGTTTTTACTTCAATTACCGAATACTCGGAGTTAGTATTCGAAGAATCAGAAGCAACGAGTTGAGCAGGAAGGTTCTTGTGAGTAGTTGTCTTCAGCTCTCGGGCCTTGGCAATGCATTCATCGATGCTGGTGATGCCTTATTTGGCCTCCTTCAAGGTATGCCTCTTTGTATGATATATGGCATAGGTTTTCTCGAAGTTGATAGAATATTATTGGTCTTGGAGTTTTGCTAGGGGTCTCAATCTTGGATTGGAGCCTTTCATTTTCAGCTTTCATAATGTTGATTTTGGAATCAAGCTCAACGTTAGTGGTCGAATGAAGTTGATTATGCTCCATGACTCTTTTGAGTCTTTCCTCCATTATTGCTCTCCTCTCCTCGGCAACATTGGCCTCCTCGGTTTTATATAATAAGTTAGCCTCCAAGTTATTAACTTGTTCCATAAATGCATACTCACGCTCGACAGCAGCAGTCACAGTGTCATGCAGTTCAACCCCCTTAGCCTTTGCTTCCTTTAAGGTTTTCATGTAGCTGGGCAACTTCTTAGCTGTGAGCCATTCTATCTTGCTCAGATTGCTGCAGCCAAGCCTCGAGATCATCTATTTGAGAACATTTTCCTCCAACACCGGGAGGCACTCTGCAAGCTGATTCCATTCAGCTAAAAGTTGATCTTGTTCCAAAGTAAGCTCTTGCTTGTCCAGAATCAACTTTTGTAGACCCTCGGAAGCAAGAAGGTTGTCCTGAAAAAGGCTAGAATTAAAATTATTAATGCAAAGTTTAAATTTAAAGGAGATATAAGAAAGTTAGCTTGCTACCTGCGGCGAACAGTGCATGCTATTATTTATCATACACTCCGCAAAAAGAGAGTCCATTTTTCTTCAATCTTTTTCTGAAGCCAACAATTTCAGATAGTTGGAAAGCTCCACCGGCTTGGAAAGTATATGGTACTCATTCGAAATCTAAAGGATGACACTTCGTTTTCTAAGAAGATCTTGAGTGGGTGCCGAGTAAGTATTTACCAAGTTTTCATGGTCAGGCGACCGTGGAGAAGGAGTACTTTTTATGTTTTTAGCTGGAGCCGGTGGAGAATAATTAGCTGGTGTAGATAGAAAGGTTGCTGCTATCAACTCAGAAGCTCCGGTTGAGCTGATGAAAATCTTTTTCTTCTCTAAAGAGGATCCGCTTCATCATATGTTTCCTCATCATCACGGGCCATTATGTATGGTCCAGTTGGTATTTCTTTCACTCTCTTCTCCTGAGTCCCAACCGAGGAGGTACATTTCCTCTTTGGTTTCTTTTTTTATTTGGGATGGGGATTCCGGGAGGAGGTGCCTTCATCGGAAGTGCGAGTAGATTCGTGAGCTCTCCTCCGGTTAAGGAAATTCTGTAGTGCCCATTTGGCTTCCACCGGGTCATCGAGAGCCTCGATGTCGTGACAGACAACGGATCCTTCGAAAGTCCTGTGTGGTACAAAAAAGATAGTTAATTAATTGTTTTAAGTTATTTTGTAAGATTGAAATAAGGAAGGAAGAATATTTGTTTACCATGGTTTTTGGCTTTCCACCCATATTTGGGAGCCAATTCCTTCCATATTCAAAATTCTGGTGTAGTGATATCAAAAATTATTTTTACCCATGGGTAGGGGTGTTCATGGTTTATTTTGGGTCGGTTTTTCACAAAAAAGAAACCAAACCAAGTAAGTCGGTTTTCAAATATTGAAACTAATTCAAAACAATTAAGTTGGTTTTTTATCGATTCGGTTTTTGTCGGTTTTTTTGGTTTTTCGGTTATTTATCGGGTTTTTCTTAAATATGGGACATACACCACCAACGCATATTTCGGCGACTAGAATTTCAACATAACACTATCAAATCAATTTCTCTTTGAGAAATTTATCATTTACCAAGATATATTGATGATAACTGAATAAAATAGAGATGAACAATTTAAGTACTCAATTAAAAATCGATTTATTTTTAGCATGAAATAAATTTTTTATACTTAGCGAAAGAAAATTACCAATAAAACTAGAATGTAAAGGCATAGAATTAGATTATTAAATAGCAAAGAACTAGACTAAAAATATAAATGACTAATATATACCACAAAATAATAGAAACTTTATACAAAAAATGTACATATATAGGTGTAATAATAAATTTAAATAGCTACTTTTATGTCGGTTTGGTTCGGTTTTTTCCGGTTATTTTTTGATTGAAACTAAAACCAAACCAAATTTGATCGGTTTTTAAAATTCAAAACCAAAACCAAAACCAAACCAAACCTAAAATGTATCGGTTTTCTTGGTCGGTTTGGTTTGGTTTTTCAGGTTTTTATGAACACCCCTACCATGGGTCTAGATCTTGAACACGCGATGGTTTCCAATGAGTAGCTGGGAAAAGGTGAATATAAAATTAGTAACGAATGAAGGTGATTTTAAAAACAGGGAAAGAACAAAAGATACTTGAAGACTTATCGAAGAGATTCCATGATTCAGGAAAAGAAGGTGTTGTGGCGGGGAGCATATCACTGGTAGAAATAATAACGAATCGTTCCATCCATCCACGATCGATGTCATCATCGACATTGGTGAGAAGGGCATGTTGACCGCGTTTGCTATGTTTTAACAACCCCCACGGAAGATCTTTGGGTAATAGAGGTGCATCATGTGTTCAAGAGTCATGGTTTCCCTGGTCTTAGAACACAACTAGCAGAGGCAAGCCACCGTACGCTACACAAATGGGCCTTCTTGTTCAAATCATATTTGGTATATGTGGCAAAATTCTAAGATTATTGGGTGATTCCTTCACCCACCCTCAAAGTGAAATGGTCCGAAGTAAAAGGGTATGTATAAATATAACCCTGGTTTGGAGAAGGTGACCCTTTCTACCTCACTAGGGGCGAGGATTTCAATGTTGTTCCAATTCTGCTGGCCCTGTTGGGCTGGGGGTGCCTCGGAAGTAACCTGAAGTGCTATCTTACTAGGTATGGACTGACCACGACCATGCTTGCCCTTGCTCCCAGATGGACCTCCTTCACGACAGAGATGCTAGGAGGATGAACGGAAGAAGGATACTTATTAACAGACTAATGTCTGTTACTTTTGGGATTTGCAGGTTCTTTTTGTTCTTGAAGACCAAATTTCGTGTTAAGGTGGAAAGGTATGATTGTGTTTATGGTAGGAGGTTCGGACTCGACATCAACCTCTTTGGTTCTGTTCTTCATTAGACCTCCACCGAAGAGAAGGCCAGAATTCCCGACGACAGCAGTGTTAGAAGACATGATGGTAAGAAATTTATGAAGAAAAAATTTACTGACAAAGTTGAAGTTATCAGTAGGATTCTAAGATAAATCGGTGAAGAAGAAGAAGTTGTAAAAGGTGAAGAGTAAAAATGAGAAGTAGTGGAGAAGTTATAGACGACAAAAATTGTGGTCATGATTACCTCGAGAACTGGCAAAAAATATTTGCCCAATCATGGGGTAACAAGTGTTCGGATAATTAAATGCGGAGAGATGTGCGTCCTTTCAAATGTCAGAAACTGTTCAGAAACTTGCCCCATAAAGAAAGGGATTTTCTCTACTTCCCGGTGACAACAAAGTGTTGTCACCGAAAAGTAGGGGGGCTATCAATACGCGGTACAATTGGTTAGTGACGGTCGGACGAATAAAGAGATGACACGTGGAGCTGAAGCCAGGTAGGATGTGAGTTGGAGAATAGTCGATACCGGCTGCAAGCATATGACCAGTGTTCGATGAATCCCCAAAATAGAGTAGCCGATGACAAAAATTCAAAGTATTGACATCGGGTATCATTAAATGAGCAGTCGTTAAGGAGAATATATGTATTTATAGCCAATCGTTATGCAGCCATAAATGACAGTTTTATTCTCATTCAAGAATAGCTTGATTTGAGATTCTTGTCTTCCTAAATAGGGCTATATATGGAAAAATCAACATCCATTGTAGAGTAAAAAATATTCTGCACGAAAAAGCTATAATTTGCTTTCATTCTATAGAAATTTTTTATTTATTTTATTACTAATTTTTTTGTCACGACCCAAATCCAAACTCAGGTCGTGATGGCGCCCAACTGCGGAGTCAGGCAAGCCAACACTCAATTACTAAGGGTTCCACCTTATCTGATTAAACATTTCATCATAATCCAAGTTTTAAAGCTTAACAACATTAGTCGAAAAGGGGTAATTAGCCAATTTTTAACCAAAGGCAACCATAGGGAGGCGTGAGCCAACATATATATATATACACAATATGTAATCCATAACAACTACTACGTGTGTTCCAGGAGCTAGTGTCACAAGTCCTACGGGCATACTAATAGAATATATAAAAGATATAATATACAGTCCCTCTGTCTGGAAGAAAAAGACGGGAAAAAAACAAAGAAAAACTCCATGGTGCTGCCGAGGATCGTCAGGAGAAAGCAGCTCACCGTGAAGTCAGACCTGGAATATATATACTCTCAAGAACGAGCTCCGGTGTGATAACCAGACGCACCTGCCTCAGAACCTATACATTTAAGTACAGAAGTGCAGCATGAGTACATAAACATATATGTACCAAGTGAGTATCCCGTCTAATCTCAAAGAAGTAGCGACGAGAGGTAGACGTGATGCTTACTAGGGTCAGCAACAAAATAACATAAACTAATAAAAGGGCAGGCAGGTGTAACAATCATAATAATCACAAGGGCATGAAATATCAAATATAAACTCACAATAACCCTTCCACATCAGATATTACTAACATATAGAGTACTAAATTTCTTCTTTTGATGAAACAGTGCATATAATAACAACAAATTCCCAGTCAACATAATAAGCACATAGTCTGCCGACGTGTACGGCCGAAGCGTAGCATAAATAAATGTGCACTGCTGAGGGTCAAACGGCTCGAACCATAGATGCAACTATTACCCCGCTCGCGAATCGATCATGTGACGCGGTTTACATAATGATGAGGCTACCCCGCTCACGAATCATACATGTGACACGGGTGCTCATATATATACACAGAATTATCAGAATCTCAGGCATTTAACAGAGAATATACTTGAAAATCGGGACTTAGGTGCTGAAATTCAAACCACGACTTCCTAATATCTTTATGATAAATTCAAGAATAATAAACAACTCAAATTACATTTAGGAATACATGTAAAGCATATAAAAGCATGCCTGTGGGTCCTAAAAACTACCCGACATAACAATAATAGTCTCTACGCATGGACTCTCGTCACTTGGTACGTACGTAGCCCCCACAAACATCAGCACATAGCACTTAGATTACCTATGGGGACAATTCCCTCTTACAAGGTTAGAAAGGAGACTCATCTCGTGCCGAATCTACCTCCCGGACCAAGAACGCGCCCGAAATTCCGAGCTTTACACCCGAGGACTCATAACTAGCCAAATGTTTTACAATTATATCAATTCATGTTCAAAGTATGAAAATTATTCTATTTATTCAATAAATTCATCATTCTTGAAGAAATCCCAAAATTTAACCCCGAGCCCGCACGCTCGAGTTCCGAAACTTTTCGAAGGAATCACTCGCCCATAGCCTAAGGATCGTTAACATACGACTTTTACTTAAATTCATAGCAAATTAATGGGTAATTCATCAAATCTTCACAATCCCTAGGTTACTACCCGAATCTTGATTTTTCACTAATTAAGTAGGTAATTTAACTAGTAATTCATGAATTAAACTAACTTTAGGGTGGAATTAACTTACCTTACAGTGGTTGGTCGTGGAGTCCTTATCCAAAGCACTCAAGGTCTTTTAATGGAGGAAAAATGGGGATGAAAATGAAGACTCCCGTATTTAAAAGATCACACTGTCTACAGTGCTTTCGCACCTGCGGCTCAAGGACCGCACCTGCGAGCAAAAGCTCGCACCTGTGGAACTGGACGAGGGAGGCTGAGGCCGCACCTGCGGAGTGGAGACCGCACCTACGGAACCTCGTCCGCACCTGCGAGGAATGGCCTGGACACTGATTTTCGCACCTGCGAGGCTGGGACCGCAGGAGGGGTCCCGCACCTGCGTTCATACCAGATCAGGTGCACCAGCTGCATTTTCAGCTGGTGTTTGGCCTCGTTTAGTGCCCGAGGGGCACCTGGCCCACCCGAACCCCTGTCCAAATATACCAACAAGTACCAAATCATAATATGGACTCGCTTGAGCCTTCGGAACACTGAAAACAGCGCTAAAACTCAAAATCACCTCTCAAAACCCCTAGAATCAAAACTTAAGAACTTCAAGTTCTTGAATTTGATATCAATGCGCCGAACCAACCTATACTACTCGGAATGACACCAAAATTTTGCAGGCAAGTCATGAATGACATAACAGAACTATTCCCGATCTCGGAATTCTATTCGGACCTCGATAACACAAAAACACATTCCAAACCAAATTTCAAACTTAAGGAAATTCTTATTTCGATATTGGGCGCTGAAACGCTCCCGGGTTATCCAAAACCCGTTCCAAACATACGCCTAAGTCCGAAATAATCATACGAAGCTACTGGAACTGTCAAAACTCGATTCCGACGTCGTATGCTCAAAATGTTGACCGAAGACAAATTTGGCAAAAAAGGCCAGCCTTAAGGAACTAAGGGTTCTTATACTACTTTAAACACTTCTGAATCCCGAACCACCCGTCCCCGCAAGTCATAAATCATAATAAGCCGCTATGGGAAGTTTCTAGGGAAATGGGGTCCGATAACTCAAAACGACCGGCCGGGTCGTTACATTTATTCTTGCCACTACTATCGAAGAAGCTAAAAACTTAGCCAGGCTTGTAGTTCCTTTAATTTATTTCATAATTTTATTTTTGTTTTTATTTATTTTGTATTTTTAAATGAAATCGATTCACTTATTTATAATCCATATTACATATTCATGCCGTTCTACGGGTAAACACACTTTCACCGTGTCCAAATTACTTTCAGTCGGGGAATCTTCTTTCGTCATTATCTCAGGTAGTGGTTTTTCCAAGATGGAACTCCAACTAGGTAAAAATAAATGTATTTAATGTGTTATGAAACAATAAAAAGAGAAGAACAATATTGTAGAGAAAGAGAGAGAGGAAATTCTTATTGAATTTTGGGGTGAATTACAATGGAATAGAACCCCTCTATTTATAGGGAAAGAGTGATGTAGACATTCACCTTAAATAGAATTCTATTTATAACATTCCCCCTTGAATGTCTATTATACAGATAATGTGCCTCATTAAAACCTTAACTAAATAAAAACCAATGAGAAAAAAATTCTAGTAAAGGAAAAAGAGTACATATATCTAACAATACACCATTTGGTTGCCTCGTTAAAAACCTTGCAAGGAAAACCCAGTGGGACAAAACCTTGTAAGGTAAAAAGAGTACAACACGTATTAACTCCCCCTGATGAGAGCATAAATTCACATCGTTGAGGCTTCACATCCCAATCTTGTGTACTAGCTTCTTGAAGGTTGACATTAGTAGAGATTTGAGTGAACAAATCAGCCATATTATCACTTGAGTGAATATGTTGCACCTTGAAATCTTCATTCTTGTATATATAGAATGTCTTCATATAATATCGTGGAATAGCCTTTTCAATATCTCCATGGAGATAAAATTTCTCGCTATCACATTATCGTGCTTATAGTTATAGCAAGATACATATGTGCATAAATTGCACATAGGATGTGGCACTTCAGGACCAAGAATTATATATGCTTTAAGCAATTTGAATCCTTCAGGGATTGTCATATAATAAGTCATATAAGCCATATGAATAGACTTTAGATGCATATCAAGTTTTTATGTCATGCTAGACATAATATAGATAAAAGTGATTGCACAAATCATTGACTTTATACTTCCAAATGTTTGAACTGCAGGTCCAAAACTATATGTCTTTCATATGAAACAAATTCTTTTCGAATTCTGTCTCTTTCATTTGGCCAATATTTTTGTGTACATATTCAACAGACTTAAGATCATCATGTATACTTAGCGCTTTTAAAGATGTCGTCGACGAACATTTTATATCGGTTCCAATATTTCTTTTTCATAAAGACATAACATAGAGATCTCTTCAATTTCAGGTATCTGAACCTCTCCTAAGGTTTTATGAAGTGTTATGTCATGTAATCTTCTATATCACTTGCCTCCTTTATTATGATCATTTTGATCATTTGCTCATCTTCTTTATCAAGAAGTTTATTTGAAACCGATTTTTCTATAGGCTTTAAGTTTACCATAGACTTTGTCCTTCTAGGACATAATAGGAGCATTTGTAATGAGAATATAGTTACTTTGTTTGGATCAGCAAATGCGTCTGGCATGCTTTGCATTGTAGATGAATTATCTTTTATGAACTTCAAGTTCATATTACCTTATTCGAGGAACTAGATGTACGAATGATAATTCTTTTCACGTAACGTTTTCTCAATTGTTTATCATGTCTCCCCCTTATATTAGAAAAACTAACTTTCTTCCTCAATTTTGGGAACCCATCTTTGTGCATTATGGTGTTAATCAAAATATACACCGCACATCAATAATAATAAGATGGAATTATTTGGTTCCTAACCCTGAACCTCTTGTGAGGGGAGAATGTAATATACTTTCGTGTATAACATATATCAAACTGATATAGATAACTTTGTTCTCATAAGCATATGTTAGCTATTAAGTGGAGTCACTCAATAAATCATTTTGCTAAACCAATTGTGATGTAAACCAATTTATCAAGATGAACTGTCTCGAATAGACAATCTAGAAATTGTGCTCTAAATTAAATTATTGAGCAAGTTACCTCGCAAACACCAGTTGCAGGTTAATAATAATCGCACATGTAACCAACTCATGGATGCATCGTATGTGGTATACATGGAAGGTGAATGGGCCCATATTCACCTTTGATATTTCCAGCATTCATGAGATTCAATTTCAATTTTTAGTTGATCTATTAATTAATGAGAACAAGCAACATAAGAGAATTCGTAAAGAACTTTCTAGTTCTTTAATATTTACCCATATGAACTTTCTTTTATTTTTGCAAATCATACTTAAATTTATATGGCTAAACTAGTTATGCCAACTAGATAAATTATCAATATTGATAAAGTTCAGGTATACACCATGACGTGTTGAATTATCAATGAACTCCAAGTTTATTATGATATGGGTTTTTATATCAATAAACATTCACTTTCTTGTGGTATTCCTCTATTTTGGTACTTTAAACTGGAGAATAAAGCGGGTAACTTTTCACATACATATTACCCAGCTACAAGTTATAGTAATAGAAGATATTAAATCTTTCCTTTATTTATAGTCTCAATATAACCAACCGCTTTCGCGAATACTTGAGAAACTCAATAAGTTTCTTTGAGAGTTACTACAACACAATAAATTGACATGATAATCAATTGTATTTCTCCAAAATAATAATAATTGGCTCTTCCAGAGCTCTCCATTAATTTGGTACTACCACATATTCATCAACATCTACATGGTGAATAAACTTCTAAGGATAAAGTTATACCATTATGGTCATGGTCAAAATTATATGCAAGATCTATTTCTTGCATTAGTGTTGTCTTTTAATAATCACATTGCCAATATATTTGGCATAATCTCAATAGGTACGTGATCAATGACCATTCATGCCATAATAATGACATTATTTTCTTATATCATCTCAAACTTCCTTCCAGAGGTGAGTGTTGTATATTCACTACCACTAGCACGTTCATATTCTTCCAAGAGTGAATATGTATTCATAAATCAGATGTTGTCTCATTCGCATCATGAATGGACCATACGCATCAATATGTGCTTTTACAAATCTCATGTCAAATCGATGACAAATATTACTTTCAAAGAGTGAAAGATTATTTTGAGAATTCTTATTATTCTCATTATCACAAATATGACGATTATAATGCCATATATTGTCACGTCGACATCCCTTGATACCTTCATGGTAATAATTTGTCTTCTTTCAAACTTGTCACGACCCGAATTAACCCTCTGAATGGGCTCGTAACGGCACCTAGTTCCTACGATTAGGTAAGCCTAAAATATACGGGAAAATAAGACAAAACAGTAATAAAACAGTAAAGGTGTAGCAATAACTATAAAACTTTAGCCTCTCGGCAATTACTCATTTTCCCAAAACCCGGAATATCACCAAGTCACAAGCTTTATACAACTATGGCTCTATACAACGGAATAAAGAAAATGTGTATGTATCTATCTCGTATGCCTATAATAGAGTAGATGGGGACACGTGAGATTCTGCGGACGCGGCAGAATTACCTCGCGGTTTCCTGAGCAAGTGTTGTAGTACTCCTAGCCAAAACGCTACGTACTGGTACCTGGATCTGCACATGGGTAAAACATGTGCAGGAAAGGGCGTGAGTACTCCACATTCGGTACTCCGTAAGTGCCAAGCCTAACCCCAGTCAAGTAGTGATGAGGTCAGGTTAAGGCTCTACTGAGTTTGAAAGTAAGACAGTTATAAGTTTGAACAGTGACATATAAATAGCTAAAATAAGCAGAATTTAAAGAAAAACTGAAAGAAATAATAAAGAAAAGCCCTCGTCTCAGCACAACATATATCTCAACAGCAATTATGCAATGCAGTACAGGGGAAAAGCTCCCGGATCTCAGTCCGTAGTCCCAATTTAAATATGTTAAGCAGTACAGGGGGAAAGCTTCCGGATCTCAGTCCGTAGTCCCAATTTAAATATGCAATGCAGTACAGGGGGAAAGCTCCCGGATCTCGGTCCGTAGTCCAAATTTAAATATGAGATGAAGAGTCTTATCGGATACGACTTAATTAAACAATTCAAGAAAACAGTAGGCAAGAATAAGGTAAAACTACCTAAGCATGGAGCAAATAGTAGCAAGTACGGGGAATTCAAGTGATAACATATAAACATGCTCATTCCTATGCTAACTAATCAGTTATAACATGAAGTAGTAATATAGGAATGAAATGAGTTATGTCATGGGAGTAAAAACCCGGAAGTTACCATGACCCGTGTACGCACTCGTCACCTCACGTACACGGCGTCCACATAGTAAAATCAGTATAAAAATGCCTAAGGGAAATCCCCAACACAAAGTTAGGCAAGCCACTTACCTTGACTGCACTAATCAACTCAATACCACACTCTTGCCACGAGTATCCGACTCCGGGTGGCCCAAATCTATTCAATTTGATTGCATAATGTAAATATCACTTCAGGGGAACAAAATAGCTAATTAATTCGAAGTTAATACGCGAAATTAGGAAATTCGCCCAAAAAGTCCCCCGGGCCCATGTCTCGGAATCGGGTAAAAATTATATTTTCCGGACACTCGTTCACTCACGAGTCTAACCATATAATAATCTCCCAAATCGGAGGTCAAACACCCAATAAAAACTCAATAATTTGGTCTATGAAGTTCTTCCCATTTTTCCCATTTTCTACCCACAAATTTCAAAATTTAAGGTTGAATTTAAGATTGGAATCATGGAATTTGATCTAAATAGGTTAGAAATCACTTACCCAAATCAGCCAGGTGCAAAAGTCCTCAGAAATCGCCTCTCCCGAGCTCTCAAAATCAAAAATGATGAAAATAGCATAAACCCTCGGAATTTGGTTTTTAAAAGACTGCCCAGTGATTTCTTCTATGCGATCGTGATCGCGAAGAGTGTCTGCCACACGCCTCAATTTCCTTCAGTGCGATCGCGATTAAAGGTCTGCGATCGCGGACCTCCTGTCCCCCTAGCTGTGCGATCGCGTTAGAGGGCCACGCAACCGCGTAGAACAAGACATAGACCCTTCCTCAGACTCAAGGTCCTCTATGCGATCGCGATTATCGATGTGCGATCGCGGAGACCAAGGTTATAACACACTGCGATCGCGATAAGCCTTGTGCGATCGCGAAGAACAAATCACGAACCTCACATACTTACCTTGTGTGATTGCGACCTAAGCCATGCGATCGCGGAGGCCAAATTCCAAATACACTGCGATCGCGATTGGAGTTCTGCGATCGCGGAGAACATTTTTTGACAGTCTCCATTTAACTCTACGCGATCGCGGACTTGCTCTTGCGATCGCGGAGAACAAATACCTGCTGCTGTAAAACCAGCAAAACCAACAATAGACTTAGGCCAAAATATGCCCGTTTGGGCATCCGAAACACACCCGAGGCCCCCGGGACCTCAACCAAAAGCACTAACCAACCTCAATACCTCATTCAAACTTGGTCGAGCCTTAAAAACATGTCACATAACATCAAAATCATCAAATATGCATAGATTCAAGCCTAAGAACTTATGAAATTTCTAGAATTCACATCCGATGCCGAAACACATCTAAACTCATCTGAATGACCTCAAATTTTGAACACAGGTCATAAATGACATTACGGACCTGCTGTCGCTTTCGGAATTCCATTCCGAGTCCGATATCAAAATCTCACCTATCGGCCAAAATCATCGAAATACCAACTTTTGCCAATTCAACCCTAAACCTACAACCGACCTCGAAAACACATTCCAAACACGCTCCTAACCCCGAAATCACCCAACGGAGCTAAGGGAGTCAACGGAATTCCATTCTGGATCCGTCTTCACATAGTCTAGCTATGGCCTAATTTCAAAAGCAAAAATCCACATTTAAGGACTAAGTGTCCAAAATCACTCCGGATTTCACCACTCAACGCTCCGACATGTTTCAATAACATAAACAGACATGGGAGAAGAAGTTATTAGGGGATCGGGGTGCTAACTCTCAAAACGACCGACTGGGTAGTTATATTCTCCTCCTCTTAAGAAAATCGTTCGTCCTCGAACGAGTATAGAAACATATCTAAAGTTGTGAAAAGGTGAGGGTACTGACTCCGCATGTCCTGCTCGGTCTCCCAAGTCGCCTCCTCGACCGAATGACCCTCCACTGAACCTTGACAGAGGCAATATCCTTCGATCTGAGCTTCCTAACCTGCCTGTCTAATATAGCCATAGGCTCCTCAACATATGATAGATCCTTGTCCAACTGGACTGAGCTGAAATCCAAAACAGGAGTCAGATCACCGTGATACTTCTGGAGCATGGAAACGTGGAATACCAGATGAACTCCTGCTAGTTTAGGAGGCAAGGCCAACTCATAGGCCACCTCCCCAACCCACTACAATACCTCAAAAGGGCCAATGAACATCAGACTCAGCTTACCCTTCTTCCCGAATCTCATGACGCCCTTCATAGGCGATACCCGAAGCAAAACTCGATCACTAGTCATAAATGCCATGTCACGAACCTTCCGGTCCGCATAACTCTTCTGCCTAGACTGAGCTGTGCGAAGTCTCTCTTGGATCACCTTCACCTTGTCCAGGGCATCCTAAACCAAGTCTGTACCCAACAATCAGGCCTCGCCCGGCTCTAACCATCCTACTGGAGACCTGCACCGCCTACCATACAAAGCCTCATACGGCGCCATCTGAATGCTGGACTGGTAGCTGTTATTATAAGAAAATTGTGCGAGAGGCAAGTATCGATCCCATGACCCTCCAAAATCCATCACACATGCACGGAGCATATCCTCGAGAATCTGAATCGTGCGCTCGGATTGTCCGTCCGTCTGAGGGTGAGATGTTGTGCTGAGATCTATCTGGGTACCCAACTCACTATGCAAAGCTCTCCAGAATTGTGAAGTGAACTGAGGACCTCGATCTGATATAATGGACACCGGTACACCGTGCAACCGGACTATCTCCCGAATGTAGATTTGGGCCAATCTCTCAGAAGAGTACGTAAGTCAACACTAGAATGAAATGGGCTAATTTGGTCAACCGGTCCACAATCACCCCAAATAGTATCATGATTCCCCAAGGTCCGAGGAAGTCCAACCACAAAGTCCATGGTGATCCACTCCCACTTCCACTCGGGAAGCTTAATCTGCTGAAGTAATCCTCCTGGTCTCTGATGCTCACATTTGACTTGCTGACAATTGAGACACTTGGCTACAAACTCTGTTATATCCTTCTTCATCCTTCGCCACCAATAGTGTTGTCTCATTTCCTGGTACATCTTCGCGGTACCCGGATGGATGGAATACCGCGAGCTATGGGCCTCCTCAAGAATCAACTCCCGAAGCCCATCTACGTTGGGCACACAAATATGGACTTGCATCCTCATCACACCATCATCACCTATGGTCACATCCCTGGCACCACCCTTTCAAACTCTATCCTGAAGATCTAGAAGGTTGGGATCATCATACTGGCGCCCCAAATGCGGTCATAAAGAGAAGATCGAGAAACAACACAAGCAAATCCCCGGCGAGGCTCAGAAAGATCCAGTCTCATGAACTGACTGGATAAGGATTGAACATCCAAGCCTAAGGGTCTCGGCTGCACGAAGATATGTCCTAATCCTTGAGTAATTCCAACCACCTACGTTGGCGCAAATTATGATCATTCTGCCTGAATATGTGCTGCAAACTCCGGTGATCCGTGAATATCTCACAGGGAACACCATATAAATAATGAAGCCATATCTTCAGGGCGTGAACAATCGCTGCCAACTCGAGATCATGAACTGGGTAGTTCTTCTCGTGCACCTTCAACTGTCTGGACGCGTAGGCAATCACCCTATCGTCCTGCATCAACACTGCTCCTAGGCCAATCCTCGAAGCATCACAATAGACTGTATAGGAGCCTGAACCTGTGGGTAATACTAACACTGGAGCTATAGTCAGGGCTGTCTTGAGCTTCTGAAATCTCTCCTCACACTCCTCAGTCCATATAAAAGGTGCACCCTTCTGGATCAGTCTGGTCATGGGCGCTGAAATGGATGAAAATCCCTCCACAAAACAGCGATAATACCCAGCCAAACCGAGAAAATTGCGGATCTCGGTAGCTGAAGAAGGTCTAGGCCAACTCTACACTGCCTTTACCTTCTTTAGGTCTACCTTGATCCCATCCGAAGATACCACATGGCCTAATAATGCCACAGAATCAAGCCAAAATTCACACTTAGAAAATTTGGCATACAACTTCTTCTCTCTCAATGTCTGAAGCACGGTCCTCAAATGCTTCTCATGGTCCTCCTGGGACTGAGAATATACCAGAATGTCATCAATGAACACGATGACGAAACTATCAAGATACGGCCGAAATACGATGTGCATCAGGTGCATGAAGGCTGCTGGGGCATTGGTCAACCCAAATGACATAACAAGGATTTCATAGTGGCCCATATTTGGTCCTAAAGGAAGTCTTCGGGATATCCGGCTCCCGAATCTTCAACTGATGATAACCCGAACGAAGATCAATCTTGGAGAAAACCCTAGCACCCTGTAACGGGTCAAATAAATCATCAATGCGGGGCAATGGGTACCTGTTCTTCACTGTCACCTTATTCAGTTGCCGGTAGTCAATGATCATACGCATCTAACCATCCTCTTTCTTCACAAATAACACCGGAGCACCCCAAGGTGATACACTGGGCCTGATGAAACCTTTGTCAAGCAACTCCTGCAACTGCTCCTTCAACTCCTTTAACTCGGGGGGAGACATGCGATAGGGAGGAATGGAAATGGGTTGAGTGCCCGCCAACAAGTCAATGCCAAAATCAATGTCTCTATCAGGCGACATACTTGGAAGATCAGCTGGAAAAACATCAGGATAGTCCCTAACAACGGGGACAGACTCAACTGTAGGGGTCTCAGCACTGACATCTCTCACATAAGCCAAAAACGCATCACACCCCTTTTCAACCATTCACTGAGCCTTAAGAAAAGAAATGAATCGGCGAGGAGTGTACTCTAAGGAACCTCTCCACTCTAACCTCGGTAATCCTGTCATAGCCAGCATCACGGTCTTGGCGTGACAATCAAGAATAGCATAGTAGGGAGACAACCAGTCCATACCCAATATAACGTCGAAATCTACCATAGTGAGTAATAATAAATCAGCCCTGGTCTCAAAACCACTGATAACTATCAAACACGAATGATATACGCGGTCCACAACAAGAGAATCTCCCACATGAGTAGAAACATAAATTGGGGAACTCAAAGAATCCCGAGATATCCCTAGATGTGAAGAAAAATAAGAAGACACATACGAATATGTAGAGCCTGGGTCATATAATACCGATGTATCCCTATGACAAACGGGAACAATACCTGTAATGACTGAATATGAAGCAATGGCCTCTGAACGGGCTGGAAAGGCATAGTACCTGGCCTGACCTACCCCTCTAGGGAAACCTCGACCTCCCCGACCTCCACCTCGAGCTGTCTGAGAAGGTGGGGTAGCAGCTGGGGCTGGAAGAATAGCTGGAGGACCTGGTGGAAGGCGTGGAACCTGATAAGTCTGAGGTGTTGCACCCCTTTTAGCTCTGGTGCAATCTCTGATCACATGACGAGGGTCACCACACTCAAAATAACCCCTCGGAGGACGTGGCGGCTGATGCTGACTCTAAACTAGCCTGCTGGACTGGTCGGTGATAGCACCTCGAGTAGGAGGCATCTGAGATACCGGTGGTGCATAATAAGGTTCATGAGGCCTAGGAGGAGCTGGAATACCACTGGCTGCTGGGAGAGCTGAATGAACGGGGCGACTCACAAAGCCCCTACCATAACGTGTTGCTGGTGCACGGGCTCTTGAAAAATGACCAGTCTTTCGAGACCTCTTGGCCTCTCTCTCCTCCCTGTCCCAGGCTATCTTGGTCTCAATCCTCCGGGAAATACTCACGGCCTGCTGATAAGGGATATTTGTCTCCAGCTCTCTGGCCATGCTGGTCCGAATACTGGGGTGGAGCCCCTCAATAAAGCGTCGAACCCTTTCTCTGACAGTGACAACCAAAGTTGGTGCATGGCGAGCCAAATCGTTGTAACGGACTACGTACTCTGACACAGTCATGGTATCTTGGCGTTGCTGCTCAAACTCTGCACGCCAAGCGTCCCTGAGGCTTTGAGGGATAAACTCGAGCAAGAACATCTCTGAGAACTAAGCCCAAGTAAGTGAAGTTGCCTAAGGCTGGCAGGTGGGTCGGGCTCGATTCAGGACCGACCCGGGCCCGCGAACCAAACGGGCTAGCGGGCTAAACGGGCCGGCCCGCGGGGGGTCCGGGCTTTGGGGGCTTTAGGCCGGTGGGGGGCCGGTTCTTAAATTTGGACTTGTGAGCCAGGGCCCGACAGGCGGGCCTGGGCCGGGCCAAGCGGGCCCAATGGTAAAAATTCAAAAAAAAATTATTTTTTTTAAAAAAAATGGCCAACTGCCAGATTTTTAAAATCTAGCCGTTTGGAAAGTTTAAAAAATAGCCAAATGGCCCCCAAACTTTGTTTTAACCCCAAACGTTTTATAATTGCACTTTTTCCCTTTTCTCAACTATAAATACCCCCTCATTCTTTTATATTTACTCACAAAATCATCAATCTCTCTCTAATTTTCTTCTATTATTGCTTACTTTATTATTGCATATTGTGAAAAATTGTGAAGTTGGTGAATTGAAGTATTCAAGTCTTCAACATTATATAATTTTCAAGAAGTTGTTCGTCAATTCGGTAAACTCGTTCCAACTCTTAAGTTTTATTTGTTTAATTTGTTTTCTTTCTAATTAATATGGACTTTTCTTTGAAAAAAATATTTGGTGGTAAGGGTAAATCTAAAATTGGTGAATCTAGTAGGCAAGCTACTACTACTCCCCCGGCTCCCCGACGTAGACATGTTACCCGTCCTCCCCCACCTATTATTCTTGATAGTTATAACCCTTGTTTTTAATTTACCGATAGTAAGTTTATACATGAACTTACACCAGGTTCACAATTAAATGATGAACATATGAATTCTCTTTATGGTAATCCACCTATCTATGAAAATGATGAGGAAAAATGATGATTTAGATGAAACTCAACCCGATTTAGATGATGCACCTAGTAGTCCTGTTATTAACCAAACTGATAATAATTTAAATGATGCCCCGGATGACCCTCCTGTAGTAACCCGTACTTTTAATAGACAACGTGGTAAACGGGCCGAAACATCTCTTATTTGGCATTTTTTACTCAACTAAAAGATCAAAATAAGGCTAAGTGTAAAACTTGTGGCCTCTTGATGTCTCATAAATTTAATGACCACCGTGGGGGTACGGGTAGTTTGAGTAGACACATACTGAAACACCCTGATGCTAAAATTAAATTTCAACAAATGAAAGCTCAGCAAGAGGGGACAAGTGTAGGTACTCAGGTTAACCCTAGTACCGGGTCAAATCTAGTTCAACCGGGAATTAACACTGTTACCGGTGGCATTTTATATTACGATCCAAATAAAGATCGTGAAGAATTGGCAAAAATGGTTGTTGTTATGTGCTTACCATATAGTTTTCCCTCTAACCCTCACTTTGTCCATTATATTAGAAGAATTTTTAATCCTACTTATAAAGGATGGCCTCGCACAACCGTAAAGTCTGATATTTATAAATATAAACATGAATATGAACAATATTTGCGCTATTTATTTACTCATATTAGTAATCGCATTTCTATTACTACTGATATTGGTAAGAGTGGTAATGACTGTGATTATTTAACTGTTACCACTCACTGGGTTGATGATGAATGGATAATGCAAAAGCGCATTATTGCTTATAGAATAATTACTTCTAGTCACACAGGTAAGTTTATTGCTAAGACAGTTCATGATATTTGTAGATATTTTTGCATTCAAGATAAAATAATGGCAATTTCAATGGATAATGCTTCTAATAACACTAATGCTATAGGCTATCTTACAACTACACTAAGTCCTGCATTTAGTAATATTTTCCATGTTAGATGTATTTGTCACATTTACCATTTAATTGTCGGTGATGGTTTGAAAACTTTAAATGCTGAAATTGCAAAGGTTAAATTCTCTATTCATTGACTTTTTTATGCAAACCGTAGAAGTAGAGTTAGAGAATATTATAAAAAATGTGATGAATTTGGCCTTAGAGAAAGAAAGGTTCCTAAACCTTGTCCGACTAGATGGAATTACTTGTATGAAAGTTTAGTTGTTGCATATGAATATAGAAACCCAATAAGCGCAACGTATAATGCTCGTGTTGGTGGTGGTGATGATGATGATGATGATGATGATCACCTTACAAATCAAGATTGGGCGAATGTTAAAATTCTTCTAGATTTTTAGAACATTTTCATGTTGCTACAAATGAATTATCTAGGCAATATTATGCTAGTATTTCTAACTATTTAGTTTATATTTCAGCACTTACAGAATTATTTACTCAATTTTCAGAGGGTGGGGTAGTTTACCAAAATGCTATTAGTGATATGAAAATTAAGTTTAAAAAAATATTTTTTCCCTATCCCCTCTCTTTATGGTATTGCGGCCGTGTTAAATCCTACCATAAAATTAGGAGGTCCTCACTATTGGTATAATACTGTTTATAATGTTTTACCTCTTTCACCTGAGGAATTTGGTACACTTAAAGATGAAAAAGAGTCAATTAAAATAAATGCTCAAACAATTTATAATGCTTTTCAAGTAGCATTAGATCATGCTAGACCAAATGTTCCAACTCCTACCTCGTCTAGCTCGCAGGTTCCTAAAAGATCTGCGGGGCTAAAAGCACTTAGTTCTTGGACGGGGTTCAGGGGTTCTCAAGGTGATATACTAAATGAGCTTCAAGTTTATTTGTCGCAGGGACTTGAATCAGAGAATCCAGACGACACCTTCAATGTTTTGGAATGGTGGAAGGACAAAGAAAAACACTTTCCGGTTCTTTCAAGGATGGCTCGAGATATTTTAAGTATTAAAGCTTCAACAATGGCATCGGAGAGCGCTTTCAGCCAAGCAAGACTTTAAATCGGTGATCATAGAGCGTCTATGAGGGAGAGCTTAGAAAAATCAGTACTCTTC
>ML280884.1:4654-56769 GCA_005239495.1 Nicotiana undulata
TTTTTTTTTTTTTTTTTTTTGCTTCAGAATTTTGCAAGATTTTCAATGTTGCATTTCCAAGACACTTCCAAAATTTTCCATTCTTACTTCATCAAAGATCTGCACTTTAGAACTTGACATCTCTGCAAGAATGGAGCACCCTTCCCATAAAACTAGGGAACTCAGGTTTCTCCACCAGACCATATTTACCAAGACATTTTCTCTGCCCTGTCCAGTTGTCAATCCTAGATGCTGCAACTCATGTTTTTTCCTCTCCCTACTGTCCAATAAAACGCCACCAATTCAACGTTCAATGGTGGTGGCTTTCCATTAGATCAGCAAGAGTAATCCTTCCACAGTTGCCAGCGTCCAGCCGTTCAAACTGTTTGCAAATCAGCATTACATCCTTATCTGAGATCTTCCCCATCTCCTTTAGTTTGTATATCACATATTCTGCTTTACTGCAACATATAGAAGATGCAAAATCAATATCACATGTTCTAATTCTACTGATACACAGAGAAGGTGCAAAAGCAGGTGTAGCCACACATTTCTCATAACCATATAATCAAACTTGCAGTTGGATCAAAGAAAGACCAAGTAGTTTAAACAACAAACTGTAGTAATCATACGGTGAAAAAGAAAAGAGATCGCCTACCGATAAACATATCAGATTCAGTCTAAAAAACCCTTCATTCAGCTTGGCAAACAAGTCAACTAAACCAGATACTGTCATACTACATTTTTAAATTTGCTATGCAATTCCCACTTTTTGTTTAAATTTCAGGTGACTACTTAGCAATATTTAATTAAAAATGCTCAAATTGCAGGTGACACAAAAAGTTTTGTGCACCACTTGAGAGTCATGATCAGAAAGGTTACAGGATTGCACATACGAAAACTGGATGGCAAATTGGAGCCCAAAAGGTTAAAAGAAAAGAATTGCAACTTCGGATGCAAGTCAAATTACCTTGCAATTATATTAGAGTCATGCACTCTACGCTCTCATGATTGGGTTAGACTAGAAGAACTCAAGCTACCTTAGCTTCATCGCATAGCTTCACAGAAAGGCCCAAAAATCATAAACCCAATTATACCCACACAAATATTCATGGCAGTCACTGGAAAAGAGGATACAGATAATTTAACAATTCCAAGTTAAATATGAAAGGAGAAAATACCAGTTAAACTCAAAGATGGGATGAGCTAAACTAAAGATTTCTTATGACTCATTTCTTGGCAACATCACCACAGAATAGTTTGGATTTATATGACACCAAAAATCGGTATTTATTTAGGCATGAAATGCCAATTTCTCCCAAGACAGGAGAAGCAACAAAATAATCTTTTTTATAACATAAGCTGTATCATTAATAAAAAGTACCAAGAAACAACAACAACAACAACAACCCAGTATAATCCCACAAGTGGGGTCTGGGGAGGGTAGTGTGTACGCGGACCTTACCCCTACCCTAGGGTAGAGAGGTTGTTTCCAATAGACCCTCGGCATCCTTCCCTCCAAGAACTCCCCACCTTGCTCTTGGGGTGACTCGAACTCACAACCTCTTGGTTGGAAGTGAAGGGTGTTTACCATCAGAGCAACCCACCTTGTCAAAAAGTACCAAGAAAGTACAGAAAAAAAATGTACAAAAAATAAGGACTTGTCTTCCACAAGCTTCGGAGGGTCTAACAAAATATTTGTCAGGATATATACAAAATTTTCCATAAAAAGAGTAACTTTTCTTTACATCTGTATTTTACATATGAAATATGGTCTTTTTCCCCTTCAAAACATTTGCCGTTCCTCTCTAGCCAGACTGTCCATATAACATATAAAGGTTTCCCCTTGTCCATGGAATCCTAATAACTTTACTTAGTTGTATTAAAGTTATTAGGACTTCCATGGATAAGGGGATACCTAAATGTAAATCTGAAATGAGTCACAGTGCATTTCTGCCAATATTGATCGAGGAACGTGTACAAAAGATATTTACTGACCTTTAGTATGTGGTTAGACCATACCTCGAATTAATAGGTAAAATGATTCATCAACTATCGATACTTGGACACAGGTCAGAAATCAATCTGGCATATTCTTGAATGTGAAAGGTAGAGATCCTGAAGTTCTATGCAGTCTCAACCCAAAAGCAGCAAAACAAAAGACTCTCATCTAGCTAAATAACTTGATTAAATTTACTACGACCAATACTCGACTTTAACTATCACTACCACTGAAACAATTGCTAGGGCTGTTTAGAATAACTGATCTACGTAGTTGATTGGTTCATAAGCTAGTGGGATCAGAATAAGCCCATGAATATAAACAGGGACAAGCATGCCAAATTTTGTTCATGAGATGAGAGTTTGCAAGTATTTCAAAAGACACAGACCTAGGACAAGGAGCATATTTAAGCTGTTAGCTAGGTATGCTAATTAAGTTTACTGAAAATGCTCCAAGAATCTTGAGCTATCACCTTTAATAAGCAACTTGAGGATCAAGTATCCTGGCTCTTAGCTAAAACTCTTCTCCCTCAAGTTAGAGATAGCAGATTATTGAAATGGTCTTGCTAACTGGCGTACTGCATGAGTAAGTCCCTTCTAGTGTGTAACATATTCTTATTAGCAACAAAGCTACATAATGAAAGGTCCATGATAGTTCATCCTTATACCATGGAAATGTTACAACAGTGCAAGTAGAGATCGTTGCCATCTTAACTGAATAAAAAGTTGAACCAGAAAAATCATATCGAATTCATTTCGATGAGGTGATCAATTTGCATATTAACCAATCAAAACCAAATAAAACGAAACGAATTAACTCAAAAGAATCAAAAACCAACCAAATCAGATCGAACCGAACAAACACACCCCACTCACACTTTAAGGCCATTGTTAGGTGTATGTTAACCATAATGGTGCACCTGCCGCCTTCAAATTATGGGACCAACCCTGCTTGTGATGAAGATTCTTTTCTTTTTTTTTTTTTGGGGATCAGGAACTTTGTTTCTGATGAAGATTATTCTTAGTGGCTCCTACTTTGACTAAGTTAATGTCTTGCAGACCATATAACTGAAGAGTGGAGTGGATGTCTAGCAGTTCACGGATCGAGACGTAGAACTAACGCTAGTTCTTACCTATAAATGGGCATGTTTTATACTAAGTTGCTCCGACATGGCAGTTTAGGTGCCGCACCCGTGTCGACACGACACTAGTTTGGGTGTGGGTATGGGATCCGTACCGGATCTAGTCAAAAAAAATTGGGTACTTAGACCATGACAGACAGAAAAATTCAAGACGAGATACAATTTGATTACCGAAATCAGAACTAAAACTAGGGTAAATTTGAAGAAAATAGCATATCTTATCTAGGAAATCAATCTTTTACTTATCTACAACTTGAGAATAAAAAGGAAATTCACACTTTACAAGCTATACGTAAGTATTCCACAAAATTTCTGATAAATTAGAGAGAATTTTATTTATTTTAATTAGTTTTAGCCGGATCCCTTCACCCGTATCCGTACTAGGATCCGTATCCGTACTAGGATCCGTATCCCCGAATATTAAAATTTACATTTGAAAGATCCGACCTCAAGATCCGCACCCATGTCCGAGCAGCTTAGGACTTTTATCTATCAGACATCATCCATTATCTCAACTCTTCAGTCTTGTCTCTTGTTATTTCCCTTTTTGGGATCTTGTAAAGAGTAATATTGTGAGAAAATTCAGTATTGAAAACACTATGTGCAAACCTCTTTGTGAGTGAACTTTGTAAGGTGATTTTCTCTCTGGTTTGGGTTAACTAGATTATCGACTCTAAATCCATACTCTTTGTTAAATATTCTGGATATAGTCGATATGCTCCTCTCAAACAATTAAAGTAAAGATAAAATAGACTGAAATCACTAAAAAAAATCGTCTTTTTAATGTCTTAGTACTATCATTAAGGGTTTCTAACAAGTACACCTTATTACGAGCTATGCAAGCTACTAAACTTATGGCAGGCATATTCAGCTTATTTTAACAATTACTGACAATGTCTGTACGAGGTATGCTAGGTACTTCAGCAATAAAAAAAAATGACTTTTTTGTATAACTCAAAATGATGGTAATATTTTCGGACTAATTTACTTTACTCTGGCTGTCATGTGTTATTCTCCTGTCTTCCTAACTTGGTACCTCTTTTTGCTGATTGTAGATCAATGTACTCTGGAATGATTGTTATTTCATCCCGAGCAAATTAAAATATTTAATATAGCTATTGATGAATAATGACTCTGTGCAATACTATAACTGAATAAAAAGATAAGAAAGGAAGCATTACAAAAAGGAGAGAAAGGGAATGAAATCTGAAGCTATCAAAATATACAACTCATACAAGTGCATCTCATAAACTGAAACAATTTTTACGAGAAGTGTCATTAACAACCATTAACAACCTACGGATTTTGGAGACCTTACAGGATTTATAGATCTTACATATCTAAAAGTTTAGACTTCTTCCTAAACAGGACTAAATCAAGTATAAAGGTTCAAAAAGTAAGTAGCTGCAGGCAGAAATCAAACCAAAACCACATTTTACCCTTTTGGTGCTCTATTAATGGAATGGAAAAGCTAAATTATCCCTGCATGTTATCTAGAATCTTATACACTCATATGTACGATAGTCGCAGTTTCTGCCAATTTCTGCATCTAAACTTAAAAATCAACATGCTTTCAACTTCTTCAAGTTCTAGTAACTTCTCTATGCTAAATTCATCTGGCTAGCATATCTCTGAAAGCTGTAAAAAGGAGGACAAATACCAACCAAATATAGAAACATCAGGAAGATCAAGATCAAAGCATTGGTTGCATTGGAGGTAAAACAGTTAATACTGTTTCAATTCGTACAGCACAGACAAGTTGTGAGAGTGAAGCTAAAATGACCAGGCTTGGCAACAAATAAGTTTTATGATCGGCATGGTCACTTAAAGTGCAAAAGAACCAAATATATAAGAAAGTGGATGTGCAACAAAGAGGATTTTTTCATCTCTACGTACCATGTACTGTACCTTTTCTCTGAATTAGGTTAAGGGCAGTTATATTTCGCGTAGGTTATTTTGCATTTTCAAGCAAGACCATTTCTAAATGGACCGATGTCAACAAATTAAGTCAAACCGAATCTTGGATGGCAACTACTGGCAAATTCACGATTCAAGCAATCATTTGTAATCTGCGTAGATCCAACAAGGTCTTATGCACATGTGTTTTCCAAATTTCACTTCTTGCTAAACATGGGTCAAGCGTTAGTATGGAGATAAGCTTGAACAGGCCCAGAGCACATATCAAGCTCAGTGTCTCCTTAATTATCTACATTTTTATACATGTCTCCTTGGATTTTTTTTAATGAAAAAGGTAATACATTTCATTAAAGAGTACCAAGAAAGTACCAGAAAGAGTACAAACTAGGAAATTTGCTTCTATATGTTGAAGGAATGCAAAAGATATATAACACATACCAGATACAGTGTACTTCCTAAACCATAAGTATTGACTCTTTAAACATCAAGATTCAACATGGAATATGTTTTCTCTCCTTGGATATCTATATTATTCAGTTATGCTCATTAAATTCTGAAAAAGACGTCAAGCAACAAAAACAGAGCAAGTCATTAGAGGAAGGAAATCTGCAATTAAAAATACAAGCTTTGTGCTTCGCGAACAAATAAATCCTTAGAGATAAAAGCTTCTACGCACATGATCATCCCCTATTCCTTTGTTCCACCTACTTTAATGATGAAAAATTCTCTCTTACAAGGAATGAAGCCAATATATATCCTACCGCTTGATTCCAATGAACCGCTACCCTGTCAACATTGACCAATTTCTTTTTTCAGTTGGTTTGAACAAAAAACTTCTGTACCTTTTCTTGAATGTGAGAGAGTTCATCTACTATTACTGCACCCTGAATTCAGTATTCTAAGTGTGATGTTGGACAGTAAAGTATACTAGCCATAAAACCTGAGAAGCATTTAAGTCTAAGAAATAGGAACTTGTCGTGTTTACCCATAGCTACTTCACTTACTCTTTCGCTTATAAAATTAAGGGACAAAAAAGACAAATCAGCTTTCCACATAATAATTCCAAGCGATCCACAATCTGCCAGGTATTTGTGTTTTCTGCCAAACTGATCGAATGAACGGTCCCATCCACAAATTAATATTCTAGGCGAACTACCGGTTTGAGTTTTGACTAATTTGTTTGCGTCAAAACTCAGGTTCCAACAGACAACTAAAGTCTAAAGGGCAAAATTATATGACACTACATACAAAGGTAAAATCCAAGCATATATCTCATCTACAAATTACTTGAGTTTGACTATGGCAAGTATCAGCAAATAGAGTAAAAACTTATGAAGTTATTTTAAGACAAATAGCAATAATTTCAAGAGGAAAAGACAATGTTTACCTCACGAATCCATTATTATCAATGTCCGCAGCAAGAAACTGTGAAACAGTCAAATCCTGATCGAGCACCCATTTTGCCATTCTCCTATGACGTTTATCTACTCTGGCCTCAGCCAAGTAAAGAAAGGCTCGAGCAACTGCAAGTGTAGACACAAGCAACCAAATCGATGCAAAGATACGACCGGCCATTGAATTGAACGCCCTATCGCCATACCCCACAGTGGTAACGGACATAACTGACAAATAAAATGCATCCAACCACCCAAGCTTCTCAACAAAATGCATAACCGCAACCCCAATTCCAATACAAAGAACCACAACACCCAATGCCAGTGCCACCTTCATTCTTATCCTCATTCTCCCCTTCTTGACATCAATAATATAAGACCTAGCATCATGTACGGTCCCACTTTTAATACTCCTCAACAGATAGTTCTCTTGCAAATCAAGCACATAACTAACCATCCCAGTAAGCAAGATATCGATAAACCCGAACCCCACAAGCACAAACAAGATGGAAAACAACTTGGTAGGTATACTATCAGGAGTTATATCACCATAACCAATAGTACACATAGTAACAATGCAAAAATACAAAGCATCAACAACAGGGTGAGTCTCAGTAGCCTTAAAATGATCCCTAAATAAAGAATAAATACCCACTCCAAGAGTCAAGTATAGTATCAA
Organism: Nicotiana undulata; assembly: GCA_005239495.1. Taxonomy (NCBI): domain Eukaryota; kingdom Viridiplantae; phylum Streptophyta; class Magnoliopsida; order Solanales; family Solanaceae; genus Nicotiana; species Nicotiana undulata. The sequence continues at coordinate 11,767 of ML280884.1, forward strand.
AAGCACAACACCTTGTCCTACAACTGAGTTTTTACCAAACTGGGGTGGCTTAGGAACAGGTGATTGGTCAATATCATTAATAGCGGCCATAGCTGGTGCGGTTTTGGACCTATGAAGATTACTCTTAGTCCAAGAAGGATAATTTGGGTCAAGCAACCAAGAATTGTTAATATCAGTGGTTTCAAGATTGGATTTTTGGGCAGAAGAAGAAGAAGCAGAGAGCTCAGGAGAGGTGAAGTTGTTAAAGGTGAAAGCATCAAGAGCAGTGGCAGAAGCTTCAGAGGTACCAAAGATAAGGCGTTCTTTGAGTTCAGAAGGGGTAAGAGGGGGAGGGATTGAGATTTCATTGTCTTCAGGTAAAGGGCAAAGGGAGATAGGGGATGGGTATGGAGGTGGGTGGGGTGGTGTTCTGGGGCTGACATAAGGGAGGAGAGGCTCTTTCTCCATTCTGGGGTTTCGCCGGAAAATGGCTAATTTCGCCGGTCGGAATACCAGAAATCAGGAAATAGTCCTTGAAATGGCAGTTTTCACGTGACACCCAATTTCTGAGTGTTGGGCCTATGGAACAGAAGAGACGAAAGAAGAGAGAATACGAGCGAGGACTAGGTCTTGTTTGGCTATCGAATAGGAACAAATTATTATCCTTGGTACATTAAAAAGTTACAATTAATTCTTTTTTTGGCTATCAATCCATGCCCTATTTAAGTGTAGATAATATTTAGTGGTAAATGATTAGTTTATTGGGCCCTCTGTCTTTTTCACATTGAGCTTAATATATATATATATATATATATATATATATATATTTCATATTGTAAAGTATATAAGTACTCTACCGAGTAACAAACTGTAATTGTTAATATTGTGTTTGTTAACCAAAATGATTTTTCTAATATAAGTAGTCTTATTGTACGTTGTCAGTTTGTCATGTGTCTATCTTGTTTGGGACAAAGCTAAAACATTCCACGTACACTTATATCAAGTGGATTTATTGTGTATAAGCATGTATTATCTTATAATTATTGATTTATCACTTTTTTTCCAAGTGGGACCCGTCAATAATATAATATTACCTAAGGAAGAAATCTGTATCTTTTGTTACTTTTTGGCTTTGGTTAAAAAAATATTGGGAAGATTTTTAAGAGTGAACGTTAGACTGGTCACCTCGTAATATTGGGCGGGTGGTTTTGAACAAGGATAGAGTCACCCCTTAAGTGTATTGCCTTATAAATTGATAATTCTACTGTGGTTCATGTGATTAAGCCTGGATGTTTTATGTTAAACGAAACGTGAGATTATCTACTATATTCATCATCGTTTTTTTTAGGAATTGGGTGGTCTCTAATGCTCATATCTAAGCGTAGGGGTGTTCATAAAAACCTGAAAAATCAAACCAAACTGAAAATCAAACCAAATCGATCAAAAAAGCCGATACTTTTTGGTTTGGTTTGATTTTGGTTTTGAATTTTAAAAACCAATTAAATTTGGTTTGGTTTTGGTTTTGGTTTTAATAAAAAAATAACCGAAAAAATCGAACCAAAACGACTATAGGAGTAGCTATTTCAAATTTATTATTACATCTATATATATATATATATTTTTATACAAAAGTTCAAAAAATTTATGGTCAATGTTAATCGTTTGCACTTTTAGTACAATTCTTTACCTTTATATTCTAGTTTGATTGGTAGTTTTCTTTTGTTAAGTGTAAGAATCTATTTCATGTTAAAAAATATATTTTTAATTGAGTTCTAAAATTATTCATCACTATTTGATTCAATTGTCATCAATATATTTTAGTAAATAATAGATTTCTCAAATGACAATTGATTTGATAGTGTTACGTTGAAAATGTGGCCGGTCGTCGGAATATGTGTTTTGTAGTATATGTCTTATATTTAAGAAAAAACCGACAAATAACCGAAAAAATAAAAAAACCGACAAAATACGACATAAATCGAATCGAGAAAAAATCGAATTAATTGGTTTGATTTGGTTCTAATATTTGAAAAACTGACTTACTTAATTTGATTTCTTTTTAAGAAAAAATCGACTCAAACTGAACCATGAGCACCTCTATCTACGCGAAAGCTAATTTAGTAGCTGATGGTTTAACCAATTTGGCCATTAGTCAGGATTCTCATTTTGAATGATATGCATTTGTGTTTTCAAGCATTTCTTCGCGTGATGTTGTTAGCGTTTCATCTCCTCGCTTGATACGTAACGAATTTATTTTATTGCTTTGTTTCTCTTCCGAAAAGAAAATGACAAGTTCAACCTCCTAGTAACTGTGCTTGGTTTAGGGGTAGTTTTGCAGAAACATGACTGGGATTTTTTCATCAATAAGCAAATGTGGAACAATTGTACTCCCTCCCGTTCAAAATAAGTAATTCTTTTATTTAACTTTTGTGAACCAAAATAAGTAATTTTTCTAGATTTCAAGAATGGATTAATTATTTTTTTTCTACATTGTCCTTGTAGTAAATAGTAGTGTTTAGGTGAGATAGTAAATATTAATATGATCAATTTCATTGTTAATTAATGTTAAAAGGTAAAAAATTTAATATATATAAAAATATCTAAAAAATAACTTATTTTAGACCGGAAGGAGTATATGGAAAAGAATTTCTCGAATTCAGTGACGTGATCCCCATGACTCAAAGTTACAGATTGCCATACTCTTGACGTGTGCACATTTCTTTTGATTAAATTTAGTATTCACTCTTCAAAAAATAATCAATCGTAACTTTAGTTTAATTACCATATTATGTCGCTCTTTTAATTTTTCAAAAAACTTATCATTTTTGACATGACTTATGCTAAACTACCATTCTGCGAAAGGTAGTTGAACATACTTTTCGGACGAGACAAAAAGGTCACCTTTTTAAAATGTCTCCATACTTTACCATCTCCAATATTTCTCATCCCAACAATTTAGAAGAAAAAAAATAATAACAATAAAAGTAATTTATATAGTCAAACATCAGAATTACTTAGTTAGTGTTTATACTATACCAAAAAAATTTAATCATAAAGTCATACATTTAAAGTAAATATATGTATCATCTAATTATTATTATGATTAAGCGATACTATATTTTATATATTTATATTCATTCACTTGGTGTAAATAATAAGTGCGTATTTTTCTTCAAACACTATACTTGCGTGTCAGATTTGTAACTCACAATTTCTCAGTCTCCCAAAAGGAAGAAAATATAACAATTTTGTGTTTGTGCAAACCAAACGCAATTTGGAGGTTGACGGTTGGATTGCAAGACGGTACCTGTATATATGGGGAAAGTAGTTGTATGCTCTTTTTGTCCCATGACTTATTTATTTTTCGCACCCAAACGCGGCCTTATTGTACTATTCTTTTCCATAATTGTTTTGATTCAATCATAAGTTTTGCCGCTATCTTTTTTGGTTTTTCCATTAATTCCTACTTTCGTTGAACTTTATGTCTGGTTGCCACATTCACGCGCTCTTCTTCGATTTTAGCTATTAGTCCCAACACAAATTAAGAAAGAAAAAAAAAAAAGTAGCCGAGACACATAGTATCCCGTATTCACTCGGCATTTGAGAAATAATCATATACAAAATATAATGTAGATAGTCTATCTTAATATAAATATTAATGCTTATTTTTGCGGTTCAAAAATATAACCACGAAGATTGCTTTATCGTTGCTCCAAAATTCTAATCCTAACAAATTATGATAGTAAATAACATACAGAACTTGAGGCAAGCAATATTACTATTTATCTCACACTACATGCAGTACATAATATAGTATATGTTTATATACATACCATGAAATAACAGGACTAGATGCAGGGTTGTACAAACCGAACTAGAAAATCGCATCAAATCGAAAAGGCAAATTAAAACAATTAAAAAACCCGGTTAGGTTAGGTTTGATTTATCTATATTTATATTCATACTATATTAAAAGCATGAAGGCCTTAGTGAAATATCATTCGTCTTTTTTACTCTTTACAAAATAATTATACATTGTACAAATTTGTACTTTAATATTTTTTCTAATATTTAGGACTTCAAATCGATTAAAATATTAGTTATTAATTCTTTCCTTTTTTGAATTATATAGGATTTTCTAAAATTTAGACCTATCACAATTACGTAAACTACAACAAAATGATCTTTTGTAATCTTTCAAATTAAAAAAGAGAATTTCTTTTCCCTGAAGATCCTCGAACCTATTATTATTTTTAATTTCTTTTTATCTTATGCTTTCTCCAAAGTACTACAATATCGCCCCTTAATACGTTTAGTATTTTCATTTTTAATTATAATCTAACTATTTCTTTTATAATTTAACGTTACTATGCAAAATATGTCCGAAAAGTGAATAATCACCATAACTTAAATAAGATAACAAAAGATTGTGGAAATTTGTACATAAGATTGCAAAAGATTCATTATATAACAAATTCCTAAAAGATTATATTCTATATTTATACTAAAATAAACAAAGTTGGAATAAATTAAGTTTAATAATACAGATTTAAACGAAATGAATACATTTATGAGAAATTTTTTTCCTTTATTGAGGGATCGATAATCATCATTTTCAAAAACTTATATTTTTCTTAACTTTTGTTTTGTAACTCAAATATACTTGTAATATAAATATTTTCGTGTTTTTCTTAGAATTTATATTTACTAAGACAAGGATACACGCGTAAAGCGCGTACTTTAAGACTAGTTGAGTAAAAAATATCGAACTAAATCGGCATATAAATATATAATTTTCATATATACTTTTGAAGGCTTTTTATTGAAGTTTTTTTAAAAATATCTAGAAATATTTGTGATTTTAAATATGAGATGTAATATTTAATTAAATATGAAGTGCTCCCATTTTGTCAACCTTAAATAATGGGTTGTATATATGATCACTTTCTTATTAAGTGTTACTGAAATGTGTAAATTTATTTGTTCTTCCATATTCATATGTCAAGATCAATTAAATTCTTATATCTTTTTCGAATATGAAGTGGCATTTCGATAATTGAAAATTAAGTAGAATATATCATCATTTAGGTATCATATTGCTTTTTATGTTTAATTATTAAATTCGGTTAACCTTGATAGTGTACATCAATGAAAAATTATTGTCAAACGATTAAAATAATTATCATGTGTTACTAAAAAATAATTCTTTCATAAGAGCATTGTAATAGATCATATGTTTGTTAAATTTTTTAATTTATTAAACATATTTACTTATAAAAAATTTAATAAAGTTAGTTTGAAATAATATTTATATACCAAAAATCCGATAAAATTGAACCAATCCAAACCGATATAGTTAGGTTGATTTAGTTTTGATAAAAATAGATTCAACCCGGTCCATGTACACCCCTAACTAGATGGACCTGAAGTTGTTCATGACTGAGATGTTCCAATAAAGTTGAAGCTATATGATTGAGCCACATGGAATAAACTCTTGATTAATGTTTAGGTGAAACATTTAGGACATTTTGTGGGTTCTCATTATTTAGATGAGATGACACTGACATAGTTTAGCTGTCAACAGAATAATTTTGACTTAAAGGGTGCAAAAATAGACTAATTAATAATACATAATTAAATATAATAATATTAATAGTAATGTGTTTTGCATATTAAAGTAACATAATTGGGTATGACTTTTTTTAAGAACCGGCAACTATCTTACATTACAAAAACACAAACGTCAAATGTATTCTATGCTGAATATTGCAACTGACAACACATATGCTCCTTATGTCTGTATAAATATCTATTCGTGATTATGTGGTTGATATTTTATGTGAAGGTGTTATTATTTGGAGAATCACATAGTTTTGTATATGATTTTTACAAACTCTTTTTAAATTATTAACTATGTTGATTTATAATATTTTTAAAATATATAATTTAAAAAACTACTTTCAAAAGTCAAACTCACACCTAAATTAAATAATTCAAAATTCTAAAGTTGTATTAAAAACTGAAAACAAAACAGTGAAGTTCATGGTATCCATCCTTTTCCCATATATCAGTAGTGAATTACAACAACTCTAAAAGAACGAGATTGCTGCAAATTACATCCAATGATTAATTAAAACAGCAAGCTGTCTGATAGCAAATGATAATTAGTCAACTATATATTACAAAGAGAGTCTTCCAGAAAACCTTAATAGTTGACTCGAATATAAGACCCTTATAACCAAATTAAACATAAGAACAGTGCTCATGTGTAATCCTAATTCCTTTATAATTGCTCAAATTTGTTCATGTGATCTTTTCTACACCAATTTAGTTATGTAAGACAGATGAATTACTTTACTATATATTTATACTCTCCGTTTTGTCAGTTTCTAGGGACCAACAATTGTAGCCTGGGAAAACGTCAACCTTTTGATGGTTACAACTTTAAAAGACGAAAGCCAATACCAAATTAAGAAGAAAGAGAAAAGAACAAACAAAATCGGAGCAGCCTTGCATTATCCCCAGCTCCACAAAATATCATCCACTCTTTTAGATCTAAACTTGTGCAAGTTATCTATTTTTTATTTTAAAATTCTCTATTTTGATTGCTGCTCTCGCTACAATTCTGGATGAGATCAAGCACCTCTAGTAAGAGGTACTGAAAACCGAAAACGTTACAATGAAATAATGTGCTGTATTTCTGGTTTAATTCCTGTAACAGATGTGGTAGTTACATCGATACCCTTACATATTTATAATCGAAAATGAAATGCTTAAATAGAGCAATACAAATAATCATATGAACTTATATAGTCGATCCTAACTTGCAATATAGTCGACCCTAACTTACATAAAATTCAAGTAACTTCCGAAAGAAAGAATGAATATGGAAATACTAGGTGGGGGTTTGCCAAACGGTCCTCATGATTGAAGACAGTACCCAGGGAAGAAAGGTGAGGTGATGGAAAAAAGACTACTACTCCCTCCGTTACAATTGAAATTTGTGATGCTAAACAAGTTAAAAAGGGGTCTAGAGTATTTATGTGGCTATAAAAGCTTCTCATTAAGGGTAGAATTGTAAGTTTAAGCTAAATTGTTTCCAAATTTAGAAAGGGGTCATTCTTTTTGGAACGGACCAAAAAGGAATTTCGTATAGACTGGAACGGAGGGAGTACATTTTTTTCCCCAACCAAACACACCATAGTCTGCTTACTATCCGCTACATGCAACTACTTATTTTAGCACTTGATGCTTATTAACAATCTTTTACTCTAAGCCCATTCTATTTCTCTCTTGACAACTATTACGCGAGAAGCAATCTCAACCTGGAAAACAGGACTCAATCATAGCAACATAATACTAAAATAGCCAAGAGGTTGATAAACTTTGTGCGTGTACATTGCAAAGTGCAAACCACAATCATGTCTCATATAAACTACAAATACAGCACTGTATAATCAAGCCTGCCATATCTTGTAGCACTCTAATCATCATCCTCAAGAACATTCCGACGCCTCTGGATCTGAGAAGGGGACAGAACAAACACGCAAGAAGATTCAGGTTCTGCGCCTTTATGAACGGAAAAGGATAAAAAATCAGAGCAGAAGAGCGACTTACTGTTACTTTCGTTTGCTTAGTAGTTTGGGTGTTAATTTGTTCAAGTAACTGTATAAGTTTCTCTTCAGAAACCTACAAAAAGCAAAATCATTCCAAGCAAAGTAGTAAGGGCAACCATACAATAACCAGATAAAAGGAAAAGATTAAAGAAAAGAAGTAGGTGGAATACACAAACAGCCCATCAGCTTGTTAAAGAATTTCCTTTTAGACTTCAATAGAGGTCATGATCTATTGAACACCTTATGATGTCAGATATTAAACACTTCAAGATCAGCAAGTCAAATAAACAAAAAGTTGTAGTATAAACGCGGGTGACATGGCTATAAACCAATAAAAAAGAGACATGCGTCTGTTAAAAAAAAGTTAAGAAAAGACACAGAAAATACAAGTAATTAAGCTGTTTCCTTTTCACCCTTGGGAAAATGAAGCGAAGGTATTCTAATGTGAAGAGTGTTCGTGAGGGAGTGAATTTGTTCTCTGCGAAGAATGGGTTAGATGGGGCATATCAGTTTTATGATTCCAGATCCTCGGTACTCATACCCGTCAACATATAGCTCTTACTTCACTAAGGATTCTTAAAATTTAAAAAGGTTACCAGCTACAGTAACTATGTTTCGTATGCTATTTCAAGTGGTTTTACCTTACGAGGGTGGTGGAGGATGTGAGGTAATTCTGTATGTGTGGTGACTGCGAGACCAGATGAATCATTTGGTGATTATCCTTGAGATGAAAAAGGTAGGTCAAGTGTTGTGGATGATTCAAGTGTGTGTGTGTGCGCGCCTACTGGTGTGTGATATCTTACAGAGAGCCATGTGGTGTATTTGTGCAAGTGGAAAGAGAGTAAGGTACGTGGTGGTAGCTGGCATGTTGAGGGTGAAAACTGAGAGAATGAAAGCCATGGTGTTTTAGAAGATGAAAGTTTAGAATAAAGATGATAGTGAGTAAAATTCAACCCATGTTGCTCTCCTCCGATCTGGAATTCTACACTTTGGGGTTTAAATTTTGTATGGGTTTGAATAAGGAAGAGGAGATTTTTGAGGTTTGAATCTGGTATGGATTTGCAGGAAGAAAAATAAGAAGGCAATGAGCTAAAACTGGCTGAAAACACATGTAGTAACCGGAAATTCATCTCGTCCAGTTAAAAACTTCATATTTTCAAGCAAAACGCACTCAAAACGAGTGAGAAATTAAAAACACGAGCTGCCATATTCAGCAAAAGCGTGTCAATTAGGCACATTTTACGCACATGTCTAGTGGCCAAGGGGTCATATATGGGCTTGAGTTGAGGTGTCTAAACGAAAGTTTTTGACTAGTTTGATGGATGGGCCTGAGTTGAGGTGTTTAAACGAAAGTTTTTGACTAGTTTGAGGGGCTATCTATGTATTTTGCCAAAGACGTAAAGAAAAACAAAACTTACCTTTTCTGTGATCTGCCCATACTGAGCAGCTCTGAGTATAACATCTTCCACTCCTCTGGCCTTGTCAGGCTTCACAAGAGCTATTCGAGCAACTGCTCATACAAAAATGAAATCCAGCCCACAGGTTATATGATATATAAGAGTAAGAATAACATAGGGAACCAGTAACTCGTAATAAAATCAGTGGAATTAGGTAAATTGTCAAAGAGCAACAAAATAGACATGAAACATTAACAAGACTTGAAAAGGTAGACACTTTTCTAGCATAATGCCTCGCCAATTAGAGCAACTAATCAACTATATAGGATACCTACTTAACAGAATAAGGGCCAATAACTAATTTCTTTGGCCAAGAACTATTACACTAGATCATTTCATAAGAAAGGATGTAAGCATATCCATTAGTTTTCTCTTAGAAGGGGCACTTCGAGGTAACAAATATGTATCACTGATGATGAAAGAGCTCTTTATATGTGGAGGATGACCGACACTTTTTTATAAGGTAAAGTTTTATTAACAAAGTACCAAGATGGTACATAAATAGTACATGACTAATCAACCTCAATCAAACTAAGCTACATGTTCCCTCCCAGCAGATACAAGAAATCTAGATATAGATCCATACTCTCTACTTTTCTTTTCTTTTTTCGATAACCGTGGTGACAAGGCCAGCTTGCACGCACCTCAACTAAATCTAGCGGGTACCTGCTACCTCCTACCAGCACAAGTACCAGTTAGCTCTATCCATCAGGGCTTGGACATATGGAATTAAATCACCTAGTGTTTTTGCCTCCGCTGGGATTTGAACCTCAGACCTCATGGTTCTCAACCCACTTTATTGACCACTTGGCCACATGCATTGTTCCATATTCTGATAATATTGCCATAAGCGAAATTCTATTACTTGTTAAGTCCCGACGTAGCTTGGATTATAGTTTGAACTTTCAACTTGACAAAGTGAACTCGCAAAACCAATGTACTTGCTTGCAGAGAAATAGAGCATGGAGAATTGATATTAGACTTAATCAAATATTCCTCCAGTCCCAAATTGAATTCCACTTTCACTTAGGCCACATAGTTATCAAAAGCCATCGCTTGTGCCACTTTAAGCGATGGAAAGTGAGGAGTTATCACTTCATGTGTGAAGCCGTGAAGGCATGCGCTTCAAACTAGTGATCCAATCGAAAACGGGTCAATTATTTTAATCTTAACTTTGAAGTAGTTGGATCAATATCGACATTACTGAATATTGGATGCTGAAATTAATTGATTTAATTGCGATTTGATTATTAAAGTACTAAATTTATATGTCAGGTTTCAATTCTCACGTTTCGATTCAAGCCTCACGGGTCTTTTTGTTTTTTTGCTTTAAAAGCACTGCTTAGGTCAGCCCAGAATAATACCTTACGTGAAAATGAAATGTTTACTATATGGCATATACCACAAAAAAGTAACACCAGACTGATTTTTACTCTATCATAATACAGCTTTTTCTCTAAGCATTCTTCAAAACCAAAATTAAACACACACTTTTCCCTCAGGAAACACCACAACATACATTTTTATTGCTAATCCATAAAGTCAAAAGCTGTTAATTGTATAGGAACTGAAAAAGAAAATGGGGACAATTTGGTTTTGCACAAAATCTGGACTAACTCTCGATTTCCCCTATTCCCCCGGACAATTTTATGATGCCTTGCCTTGAGGCAAGCCTCAAGTCGCACCTTAGAAACGCCGAATCCTATTCACATGGAAACTAAGAAACAATATATGGCGTTCTGTTGCATCATATGTTCTAGTTACAAGGTCAAAATGTTTAAGCAATATACGCTGCATCTGAATTGAAAGTCAGGTTCGACATCAAAAATAAAAAAGATGCTTTATCATTAAAATTGTTATAAGATAAATTATGGTGGATGTCTACTCTTCTCCATAACATCCCCGTGATCTTCCTCTCAAATGTTTAATGACATTTATGTAGTGACCATTCCACTCACTATATAAAGGTCTTCTAATAGATAGGAAAAATAACACAATTGAAGAAGAAATAAGAATCTCTCCTCTCTATATCTCTTAACTTGTTTTCCCTGTCTATATTATTATTTTGAGTTATATTTCATAACACGTTATCAGCACGAGACTCTACTGTCTCAAGAAGCTCCTAAGTTATAATTTTTCTCCTCTTTTAATTATGACTGATATTATAAAAAGAAAGTTTGTTGCCCTTCAAATTTCTGGGCAAGAACTCTATGACATGGGTGTTGGATACTGAAATCCATTTAGACGCAATGGGCCTTGGAGACACCATTAAAAATAAAAATAAAGCATCTGCCCAAGACTGTGCTAAGGCCTTGATTATCTTGTGTCATCACCTTGATGAAGGGTTGAAAATAGAATATCTCACAGTCAAAGATCCACTTGTTTTGTGGAAGGGCTTAAAGGAAAGATATGACAACATAAAGTTGGTCACTCTTCCACAAGCACGATATGATTGGGCTCATCTGAGGCTCCAAGACTTTATGTCTGTTTCTGAATATAATTCTGCGATGTTCAGAATTACTTCTAAATTGAAACTCTGTGGAGATAGTATCACTGACTATGATATGCTTGAAAAAACGTTCACAACGTTTCATGCCCCCAATATGGTCTTGCAATAGCAGTACCGAGAGAAAGGTTCAAGAAGTACTCTGAGTTGATTTCTCTCCTCCCCGTGGTTAAAGATGATTGAGTAGTTTGATTAATGTTTTTTTTTTGTATATTCGTAGTAACTAGTGAATAAACAACATGTAATCACAGTTCTTTACATACAAAAAGAAGTATATGAATAAATATTAGCATTTTCATAGAAAAAGGAAAAAAATAAATTTAAACAAATTATTCAATAATGACCTTTTAATGCAATTTCAAGCAAACTCAGATTATGACTACAAATACCAAGTCAAACTCTCCAACCAGTATACTCAAAGATATAGAAGTTATATGTCGGTTGAAATAATTAAGGGATACATATTAAGAATTAAACATATGTGCAGAAAAAAATACTCCCTTCATTCCAGTTTATGTGAACCTATTTCCTTTTTGGTCCGTAACAAAAAGAATGACCCCTTTCTAGATTTGGAAACAATTTTGCTTAAACTTACAATTATACCCTTAATGAGAAGCTTTTACAACCACACAAATACTCTGGCCCCCTTTTTGACTTGCTTAGGACCACAAATTCTAAAAGTCTTCATTTTTTCTTAAATTCCGTGCTCAGTCAAACAAGTTCACATAAATTCGAACGGAGGGAGTAGCTAATTACGTGAATCAATGACGCAAGCTATAATTATGACGCAAGTCATTTTTATTCATTTGGTTTAAAAATTGACGTTTAAGAAAACAATTTGAAACAAAACAGTGTCAAATAATTTTACCAACAAGTATGTTTCAGAAAACCCATTTGCTTGAACACAAATATTATAGGCTGACAAACCATTTGCTTGAACACAAATATTATAAGGGCGGATAAATCTATTATAGAATACTAGAACTATATTAAATTAAAACGAACTAACACTATTCCATAAAATAAATAGTACTAATTGATACTAATGACTACTACTCATGTAAAGAACTGTGATTACATGATGTTTATTCACTAGTTACTAAGAAAATACAAAAAACAACATTAATCAAACTACTCAATCATCTTTAACCACGGGCAAAAGAGAAATTAACCCAGAGTACTTCTTGAAACCTTTCTCTCGGTACTGCTGTTGCAAGACCATATTGGAGGCATGAAACGTTGTGATTGTTTTTACAAGTATATCATAGTCAGTGATACTATCTCCACAGAGTTTCAATTTAGAAGTAATAATGAACATCGCAGAATTATATTCAGAAACAGACATAAAATCTTGGAGCCTCAGATGAGCCCAATCATATCGTGCTTGTGGAAGAGTGACCAACTTTAAGTTGTCATATCTTTCCTTTAAGCCATTCCACAAAACAAGTGGATCTTTGACAGTGAGATATTCTATTTTCAACCCTTTATCAAGGTGATAGTGCAAGAAAATCAAGGCCTTAGCACAGTCTTGGGTAGATGGTTTATTTTTATATTTAATGGCGTCTCCAAGACCCATTGCATCTAAATGGATTTCAGCATCCAACACCCATGTCATATAGTTCTTGCCCGAAATTTCAAGGGCAACAAACTTTTTTTTCATAATATCAGTCATAATTAAAAGAGAAGAAAAATTATACCTTAGAAGTGTTCTTGAGACGGTAAAGTCTCGTGCTAAAAACGTGTTATGAAATATAGTTCAAAGTAACAATACAGAACAAGGAAAAACAAGCTAAGAGATATAGAGAGGAGAGATTCTTATTTCTTCTTCAATTGTGTTATTTTTCCTATGGCCTTTATATAGGCATGAAAAGTGAAGAATCACTATGGTAAAGTAGAGATTAGAATGGCCACTATTGAGAGAAATGGCCAGTATTGAATGGAATGGTCACCACATAAATGTCATTGAATATGTCATTAAGCATTTGAGAAGAAGATCATGTGAGAGGTTATGGAGATAATGGAGAAAAGTATGTCATCAATCAATGAATATCTCTTAGCTTGTTTTTCCTTGTTCTATATTGTTACTTAGAGAAATGGCATCGTGGCACTTAAACTTGTATAAGTTTGCAAACTCGATATATGAACTCTTGGATTTTTCATTTGAACACCTCTACTTGAGAAAATGGCTACTAATAAATACTTGTGATGGTGCGTGTTGCTCAATTGACACCTGTATGTAGAAGGTTCCACTTCTTTTATTTCCATTTTTTTGTCAAATTATTTTTTTTCTGCACATATCCCTTCCACTCCATCAGAACCGTCGGAAAAATTCTTCAAGAATTGGGAATCAACCTAAATATTTTTAGATTTTAGCAGTCAAATATCCGGCGTTGTCTTTTTTCTCTCCCATCTAATACCTTTCACTTTCATTGTTTTATCATCTTCTCACCTACAAACTAAGATCCTTCTGCAAAAACTTCAGGTTCGACTTTTACCACCAAAAATCATGAGAAAAAAATCGCCAAAACTCATAGATAAAAATCACCACGTCCAACAATCAGAGAGAAAAATCAGGAAGCAACGAATAACTTTTACCATGATCGAAATCAGACCCAACTCCTTCCAACAAATCAGTAAATAATTTCAACAAATCAAAAAGCAGCGAACACGGTTTGATTTTCAATTTTTTTACCCATTCATGCTACAAAAATCAGATCCCGTTTCTTTCATCTTTTTTGATCCGGTGGGTTTGTTTTTATGATAATGGATGTAAACTTTTCTCTGATATGGGCTTTGAAGTGTGATTGATAGTTAAAAAATTGAAGAATAGTCAGATATGGTGGTTTAATATGGAGCGTTGGAGTGTAATTTATCAAAAAATTTGAACAAGGACTTAAGGTGGAATAAAAAGGAAAGAGAAAAGGAAGACGAGAAATGGAGGGGTATGAGGGTTGGGAAAGGGGGAGATAGGTGGCCGACAATTAAGGAGGGGAGGGGGAAGGGGAGGGGGCGAACATGAGTGAAGAAAAGGTATTTCTTTTTCTTTTTATTATTAATTATTTATCTTTGTTGTATTCACGCGCTTTATACTCGTGATTAACACGTAATTGACCACATCAGCTATAATATTTCCACATAAGCATAGTCAACGGTCAAAGGTGTTTATTAGTAGCTATTTTTTCAAGTAGAGGTGTTCGAATGGGAAATCCAAAAGTTTATATATCGGGTCTGCAAACTGATATAAGTTTAAGTGGCCACGAGGCCATTTCGCCTGGTTACTTTGAGCTATATTTCATAACAAAAATAGTGTAATTACCTTCAAAGATTTTAAGATGCTTATGAAGTATAGACTCCTACCATGCAACAAATTTAGGATTCCAAAGCGATGAAATTTAGTTTTGGCAAACTAGATACTCTATCCAACATATTAAGAACCAATGTACTTAAATTTGAATATAAACACAAAATTAAACCAAAAAAATGGAGAACTTAATTCATAAAGGCTAAGTCATCAAATTCGGAGAAGAATTTGTAAAATGCACCTACCTCTAGCCCTCGCTTCAGAAGTCAGAATCTGAGTAAGCATCATTTGCCGTCGCTCATCAGCCTCCCTACATCAACCGCTTCTATAGTTGATATCAAACATTGAAAGCAAGAGCTAATATAATACTGACAATGAACCACATATTGAAGAAACCGACTACAAAAAGTGAACCTTTTAGCTTCATCCTGGGCTTTCTGCTGGTCAGGGTTTTGCTGACTTCCCTATTTGCCCAAATTTACAGTTAGTGAAGATATTGTAAAGTTAAAATCTTGACAAGGTATGACACAAACCCAAATAACAGAAAGCATAGATACAGAGAGACTATTATTTACCATGCTCTGTTGAGTCATGAGCTCCTGCATTCTCCTTTGCCTGATAGCTTCTAATTCTGGGTCAGCCTACAAAAATTGCAACAAAAAGAGGGAGGAATCAATGTCTCATAACAAACAAGATCAGACATTTTCAAGCTTCAAAATTAACCACGGATTCCAACAATAGTCCAACTAAAATAAGCTTCACTAGAATTGGTGAACTAATTTTAAAGTCAATAAACAAATTCCTTAACGCATTATAGCCAAAACCGAAAAGGAAAAAATTCTAAAGAAAAATGCAATCTTTTCCCCAACTTTACTCCCAAAATACACAGAGCATTGTTTCCACCGAGATTCATACAACGGCAGCTCTAACTGTCCCTTATTCCCTTTGTCCAGAATATATTAGCAAATTTCAGATGGCAAAAAAAGGTAAAAGATCATCAAAAGTCAAATAAATACTAAAAATCATAACTTAATTTAGAAGAAAAACAAGAATTTGACATAAACTCAGAAAGAGAAACAAAGAGAAGTAACCATTTTTGGAACTACGAGAGCCCTAAGCAGAATAAGCAGTCTTCGAGGATTACCATCTTTTAGTAATGAATTTGAGCAAGCGAATTGCAGGAATATTGGAAGAGAAGAAGAGTCGAGGGAAACACAGCGTTTGAAAGACGCGGATTTTGAGTGACAACCGAACCTTGCGATCTGTCACTTTTTATGTGCGTATCCCGTTCGTTTATACAAGTAGGCCAACCCAGCTATAGCATCGAATCAACTTAAGAGGCAGTTTGGTCATTAAAAAAAATCACTTTTCTTCGAATTTTTTTTCTTTTTTAAATCAGTGATTGGGCATATTTTTATTAATTTTATGAATTTCGAATATTTTCGAAAATTTGAAAAACTCCAAAAAATTATTTTTTAAAATTTTCACTTAGCTTACTCACAAAACTTTAAAAATAATCAAAAATTGTATTCATATCCAAATAACTCTAATTTTTAAATACCATTTTCACTTGGAAAAAAAAGTATCACTTTTAGAATTTTATAATTCTTATGTCCAAACTCCCACTAAGTTTAATTGAGCCTGAGTCAAACTCGAGCCGAATCCATATATTTTTCTTTTGCTCGTACTATGTTTTTAAAATATTTAGTAATTCATAATAAACTGATTGATTAACTAAAAAAAATTAACTATTAATAGCTTAAATTGCTATTTGAAATCAAATTGAGATTGAATGATATACTAACTTATTAGTTCACTTAAAACTCAAATTGATTAATGAAATATTTAACTTAAAATACATTTCCATTAAGAAGAAAATAAGGAATTAGCAATAAATTAAACCATTTGTACCTGTACTTTTATCTAATAACGATGCAATTGAATCGCGTATACTTATTTCATTTTTAAAGTTACTGATTCCATTTAATATGGATTATGTGCAATTATTTTTAAATGAATTGAGAGTGTTAAGACTTTATATATTATCAATCCATACAAGTTAAACTATATATTAAAAAATTTGATGATTATTCCTCACTGCATCATCATTTTGGGATGATAACTCATGCGTAATTTGGTTTGAAACCAGATGATCCTTAACAAAGTTGATGAAACACTAGGTGTTAATTACCGCCGTGCATAATTTGATAAATACATAATTACCGTATTGAAATTGAAAATTTTGGTATTCGATATTCTGTATAGTATTTGGTTTTAGTTTCTTTAAAAATTGCTATTAGATATGATATTTGGTATTTTAAAATAAAATACCGAAATGTTGATATCGTATCGAAATATATATATTATATTACACAATACACATATTATTAATTATAAAAAAAATCTACAATTTTATTTTCCTTTAATCTCCAAGTTCATCAATTAACTAAGCAAGAAACAAGACATTTCTATTGATCAAATTTATTCATTTATGTACAATTTTCTTTCTCTGGGTTAATATTTGCTGGTTTTGGACAAAACTTTTGTCAACAAACGTTTTTAGTTTTGTACTTTTGAGTACTTTAATTAAGAATATTACAGTTTATGACTTTATGCACTAGTTAATATTCAAACCGAATTAACCGAAGTTATCGAACCGAATAAACCGAAATCAAAAGGAGAATAACCGAACCATAACAATTACCAAATTTAATTAAGTACGATATTAGTATAACATTTTAAGAAATCGAATACTAAAAATATCGAACCCGACTTACGAACACCCTAGTGTTCACTCTAAAAATTAGTCCCAATAAACGAAAATGGAAAGGCGCAAGCAATAATGTGGAGTAGAAATCAAAGGAATCCCATGTTCACGTGCCTTTCAGAACTCCACTTGAGCATTTTATAATAAAGGCACTAAGATTCACTATACCATATGAACAGTAAAATACTGTTACACAAAAAGAACACAAAAGAAGTAAAACCAAGTAAACAAATTGACTCAGAAATGCAAGTCCACACTCTACATCCCAGCTGCCCACTCACATCTCAGATCAAACAAAAACATTCACATATTATTAAATGAAAAAATCACCCGCAAATTCAGACACCAGAAAACCTGTCTTCGTTCATAGATCTAAAAACAAATCCTACATTTAATGTAAACCTCTCTGGGTCGGTAGTAATAGTAGTAAAGCAAAAAACTTTCTGCTTTTTTAAGCTTTTGCACTCTCTTTAAGTGCATCAGCAGCCAAGAATATTTTGCAGGGAGCAAAAAGATGGGGTTCACAATGGGTCTAAACTTGCTTCTGTTAGTAGCAATGGTAGCTACTAACATTCTTTCTTTGTATCACCTCTCTTCCAATCTCCAATCCAAGCCACCTGTTGCTCCTCCTGTTCCTGACCACCTTCTTCACCAGCTTCAAACCATACGCGCCACCATTAACCACCTCACGCGCCTCCAGCCTCCTGCTCCTCCAGCTGCTGCTGCTGCCAGGAAATCTACACTCACCATCCCTTCTGACCTCCTCCTTTACACCCATCTTTCACCTATAGCTTCTTCTTGTAAAGACCATCCTGATTTGCTTCATCAGTACATGAACTATACACCCTTTAGCCTTTGCCCCTCAGATTCTTCAGTAGCTGAGTCTCTTATCCTCAGAGGCTGCCACCCTCTTCCTAGGAGAAGATGTTTTTCAAGAACCCCTTCTAGTATTCCCACTTCACTTCCTAAAACCCCATTTTCTACCCTCCCTGAAAAGGCCTTGTTGTGGAACAGTTACTCTTGCAAAAGCTTTTCTTGTCTGTCTCAGAAAAATCCCAACTTGGGATTTGATATGAAAGTTGAGGGATCAAGATTCTTGGGTTATAAATCAGATCTGGATCTCCCAATCCCACAGTTTCTCCAGCTTACTAAGTCCTCAAAGAGTGTGATTAGGCTGGCACTTGATATTGGTGGTGGTACAGGAACTTTTGCAGCACAAATGAAGCTGCAAAATGTGACTGTTGTAACCACAACAATGAATCTTGGTGCTCCTTATAGTGAGACTGTGGCACTTAGGGGATTGGTGCCGTTACATGTGCCTTTGCAGCAGAGGCTGCCTGTATTTGATGGGGTTGTGGATCTTGTGAGATGTGGCCATGCTGTGAATAGGTGGATTCCATTGACTATGATGGAGTTCTTGTTTTTTGATGTTGATAGAGTGTTGAGGGGTGGTGGGTATTTATGGTTGGACCATTTCTTTAGTAAAAAGGCGGATCTTGAGAAGGTTTTCCAACCCTTGATTTGGAAATTGAACTATAAGAAGGTGAAGTGGGCAGTAGCAAATAAGAATGATGCTAGTGGTGTGAAGAATGGGGAAGTTTATTTGACAGCTCTTCTTCAGAAGCCTGTCTCAAGATGAGACTCTACTCCAGGTAACCTTTCAGTCTGTATGAAAATGAGATTAAAGATTGTTTTAATGACTGGAATTTGAAATATTTCAAGTGATAGATCTAAAGTAATTTAGTATGAATTTTGGTTTTGGCACTTAATTAATGGAAGTGCCAATAAAGTGTCATAATTAAAATCTCCTTGCTCGTCATGAGAAGCTAAGTTATGTCCAAATAATGCTAGTTCATAGCTTGCTGTTCACCTATGCAGATTTCGAGTAAACATGTTACATTTGTAGAAGTAAACATGTACCTTCACCAGTGCAGATTCCATATTTGCTAGAAGATATTAATGGTTCCTTTTCAAAAAAAAAAGATATTAATGGTTTTGCTTTGCTCTAACTTACCATTATCTTTATAAGGATAATTGTAGCTTGAAATTGAAATAGGAGATTTCTAAATTTTCCCTGTCTTGTGGAGCTTTAGCTGATCCAAAGGAAGTATAGATGTATTCTTGATACCTTCTGAGGCTAACCAACTACTGTAATTTGCCAGTTTTTACAGTTGTTTTAAGATGAGCCTGCTACAGAGTTGCCTCTCGTCAAACTTGATTACCTGTTGGTTAGAGATCCTTCGATCCACTAGATTAGATTCTCAACTATAACATGGCTTAGATCCACATGGCTGTTTCTTACTAGTATCATATTCAGCTTTATTTCTAAAACAAAAAGTTTTTGACTCTAGATTTTCAGTAAATATCTTTTTCTCAGCACTCTAGTATATTTCCTATGATCTTGGCCATAGATGGGGAGACTAGCTGCTAGAAGTGGCGTATTTCAGATTTGTACTTTGTCTTTGTCAGAGCTCCCTATTGGTCGAAAATGTAGTGTGTCTACATTTGCCGTTCTTCTGCCAATTTATACTCTTGCCATTTACAGAACCTACTTAGTTTCCTATTGCATAATTCTTACAAGATAAGCCTTTTAAATGTGATTCTCAATAAGAGATCCCTGACTTGTCCTCTGTGTCGGCCCCTTAACTCCAGTAGAGGTTTGCATCATTTGTTGATCCGACTGCACTATTGGAACATAATTTATTAGGATCCTGTATTCTTTCTCGTAGTTTTCTATAAGCATATAATGCCCTAACTTAAAAATGATCCACAAAAACATTACCTCCCCTTAACAATGTAAATTTTGTGTCAGTTAGAAGCCGTGTGCCTTAAGCGTAATTTTTTCAGATATTTTGAGGGTTCAAAATCTGTTTCATCTATAAAAAAATTCTAGAGGTGATAAGATGCAGTAATTAGCTCTAAAATCTACCCATTACCTCTTATATACATGCAGTTTTAAATCATCTTAATATAGTACTGAAAGTAAGTTGACAATTTGTATGCATGTTAGAGGTAACCAATAGATTTTGGAGCCAATTGATGATTTTTTCCCTTCAAAAACTATTCATAGATGAAAATGGACTACGAACCGTTAAAAGGCTGACAAATGTGTCATGTGTAAAGCACTTGACTTTTTCCATCCAAAAATTGAGAGAGATTCATTTTTTTGCAAATTATCTTAAAGGTAGGGTATGACAAAAACACGACTTCTATAAACTAAAGTATCCAAATGTCAGTTGCTATAATTTGTTTAAATGTGATTTGTGCACCTTCTAGCTGTTTCATGGATTGTACAAGTTTATTACTGTAGTTTATACATGATACGACTCACTGTTGCTTAACATTCAATTAAACACAGTATAATCTATCTTGCATTTGATGTTTAACATCCAATTAGGTCCTGTGAATTATACAACTCATAGTGATCATTAAGAACCTTAATGAAGGCAGTCCTCAATGATTGACAAATTCCCCTTACATGACTGTCACGTGGTGCAACGTTTGCGGTCTAGCTTGTATGCCAACTGCACGTACTTCATTTGGCAACCTGATAGATAACAACACAGAGAATTAACATTGATTTGACTGTTATAAAAGAAGTCATTATTTCCAATAACTTAACGAAAAATGATTTGTAGCTCTAAACTGAGTTACACCAGATTGAACCGATCCAAAAGCTGCTCAAGGGAGATTATGTCTCTCTCCGTCCTTTTCAGATTATTCCTATATTTTAGCTTTTGATTAGGTCGTCTGAATCTTTAGTAATTTGTTGTTATTTTGCAGATATCACTACTATGTTGTCTCAAGATATCCCAGTACGGATATTCAAGATCTCTTTTTCTCAACGTGGAGAAATGTAATTAGTCTGCATTCAGGGTAAGAAATTTTTTAAGGTTCCAAACAATAGAAAGGTGTAAACTACAAAATACAATCTGCAGCAAACAACAGTAGCAGCGCTACCAAGGAGCAACAACATTTAGTTACTTCCCTTCATTCGTTTATCAACTTGGTGTAATCTTTACTGGTTTTGGAACTATACGAGTGGAGAATTTGGTCGAGAGAACAGAGCTGGAAGTTTAAAAGAACGATTATTAGAACTGTAAAGACATTGCAGGATAAATGAAAAAGAACTGCAATCCCTTCTGCCATCTAAAGAGTGATGCTAGTGTGACTATTGGATTGCTGAGTTCTTACATTATTTTCAGCTATTAATTAACGGATTTTCTTCTGTCTGCTTTAATATCCATTTCATAACTTTGTTTTTTGTAGAGCCTGAAGTAAAGAAATATTGCACGTCACAATCACAATTTATTTCAAGAAAGTAACTATATTGCCTAGTGACTTTCAAATTTTGACAATAACAGGTGATTAAATCACCCAAGTTTCATGCAAACTCATGAAACCAGTAAAATATACTCACATTCGTCATGTACCTAGTTTCGAGCCAAGGTCCTTTGTCAGCCTCTTAGTCTTAGCATGTGAACTCTAAAAATGTGTTTGGTTAACATAGCAGAAAAATAGTCATGAATCCCTGTAGTTTATATTTGGATAAAGTAATAAACTTATAACACATCTTGAAGAAAATGGCTAGCAAGCTCTAGACAAACAACGGATTCAACAGTAGCTTACTCTGAGATAACGATTATAGTCTTTAATGGAAATTTCACCTCCTATAGCAAAAGTATACAACCTGCTATTTATTATAATTCAAAATCATTTTAAAATATTATTTTTTATAACTAACTTTTATATTTTATAACAAAATAAGTATTTGGTATATACTACCATTGAGGCATGAAATACGCTATTTATATTTTCCCTCTCTCTTAGACATACATATTTTTAATGTGATTGTCGTTACTATATTTATGAATACATGGCGCTAATACATGTGAATACATTGCGCATACAGCTGGACTGTCATGATTTTAGATTTTTTTTACTGATGTATTAATGAATACAGCAACGCGAATACATGTGAATGCATGCGCATACAGCTGGACTGCCCTGATTTTAGGCCCTTTTTGCTGCTATATTCATGAATACATGGCGCGAATACATGTGAATACATGCGCATACAACTGGACTGCCCTGATTTTAGGCATTTTTTGCTGTTATATTTATAAATACATGGCGCGAATACATGTGAATACATGCGCGTACAGCTGGACTGCCCTGATTTTAGGCACTTTTTGTTGCTATATTCATGAATACATGGCGCGAATACATGTGAATACATGTGCGTACAGCTGGAATGGCCTTATTTTAGGCGCTTTTTGTTGTTGTATTCATGAATACATGGCGCGAATACATGTGAATACATGTGCGTACTGCTGGAATGGCCTTATTTTAGGCGCTTTTTGTTGTTGTATTCATGAATACATGGCGCGAATACATGTGAATACATGCGCATATAGCTAAACTACCTTGATTTTTTGGCGTTTTTTGCTGTTATATTCATGAATACAGCAACGCGAATACACTACCGTAACAACTGAATAGTAGCTATAGGAAGTAATTCAGTATATGGTAGCTAAAGAAAGTTAATAGTCACTGAACAATAGTGATTTCTGAAATTCCTCATCTTTAATTAGTATAATGAGACTCTTACATAATATCATATTTTTGGAGAAGGCCCATCTGATTCTGGGTCTTCTCCGTAACCCCTCTTACATGGCCCATGTGAAAGATAAAGGCCAGTCAACCTAAACAAACAGATCCAGAAAGGAAAACCAGTAGAAATGACACCAGTTAGCCACTCTAACAGCTTGTTTGGATGGTTGTTTCACATCGTTTCATAATGTATCATATCGTATTGTATTGTATCATTTGATGAATATAATATATGGGTAGATTGTATCGTTTGCCGTTGTTTCATGATATCATGCACCATCAATATAAAGAATAAATTTTGCAATATTATAAAGAAAAATTATGATACGAAATAAATTTAATATATAAAAAGGTAGAGTAAATGATAAAATAAAATTATTTAATAATAGTGAAGGGTGAGATGAGATAAAAAGACAAGATAACGACGCAACCACACCAAATCGGTCGTTACATAAAGTGGCACATTTCGTCGTTACGTAGCGACGGATTTAACGATACGGTACAATAAAATTTAAGTAACAACCAAAACAAACATCATATTTAAAATAACAATTACGATACAATACAGTGGGTAACGATCATCCAAACAAGCTGTAAAGGGATGATATTTAGGAATAAAGTTTTCGTTAAATTTTTTAGACAAAAATTTGAATTGTCCAAAAGTTAAGACCTTTAATTTAAAATTTTAGGAAAGTTCAAGGCTAATCTCTAAATACCATACTGAGAATAGTTATATGTGCACTTGCCCCAAAAACCACTAGAGATCTTCCTAATAAAAAAGAAACAGAAAAGAAATACAAAGTGATCCTCAAAACTTTATCTTCTACTTACTGAAATGAAAGGATAGAAAAGTTACAAGTAAGAGCACTTTTGGAGAGCCTCTCACTCATTGCAATGGAGAGCGCTCTTGTATCTGCTTCCTCCTTCATCGCTCTACCCAAAGCAAATCAAAGAGTAGTAGTAGGTAGACCTGCACTGAGCAAATTCCAGAGCTCATTCTATGGCAAAGAGGTAATTAATAGCCATATTGCTCTTCTGACCTGCAGAAACTTCAAAAGAATCCATCACACTGTGATCACCTCATTGTTTCAGAAGAAAATTAAGAAGAAGGAAATTACTACTGTTGTCCCTGACCCCGACTACCGTATTCCAATTGTCCTTCTAGGAGCATCTGGTGGTTTATTTTATACAGAAAATATAGCAGCAGCTGTTCCTATTGGTCTTCTTGGATTGCTCCTGTTATTTCAGACAACGAGAGTCAGATTTGTATTTGATGATGAGGCTCTTGAGGTTAAAGTTGGGGAGCAACTCAAGGAGTCTGGTGAAAATGTATTTGTGGGTGGAAAGAACCGATGGAAATATTCCACATTTGTGAACTGGGAATTATGGTGGCCTAATTTTTCCATTTTGGTTTATTTTAAAGAGAAACAGACTAAACCTGAGGGACAAATCCACTTTTTCCCTGTTATTTTTAATGGGAAGCAATTGTATGATGTTATGGTGGAGAGATGTGGCCCTTCCAAAACCAGCGGACCAAAGTAGCCCCTAAGATCAGATTTTGTGTCAAAAGGTATACAAAAGAATATGTTTTAATTCAATCAATTTAATCCTTTATATATATTCGGTTTCATGTTGTTTAGGCTTCTTTAAAATCATATAATGCGAAGTGGAAAAGAAGATGTGCTTGTTTTTTTGTAGTTTTAAATATCATTTGTGCTGTAGCAGATATTATGTATGTCGACTCAATAAGAGATTTATAAGGTTAGCCAGAGAAATACTCTCATTTCATACAGACCTGAGTTCTGATAGGGACACAATCAGGTATGAAACTAGAAAATGTAGAAAGATCCTGATTTGAAACAGAGTTGCAATGGCTAAATAGTACTCCCGAACATGTTTGACTGGGCACGAAGTTTAAGAAAAAATAAAGACTTTTGGAATATGTGGTCCTAAACAAGTCAAAAAGGGACCCAGTATATTTGTGTGGTTAAAAAAGCTTCTCATTAAGGGTACAATTGTAAGTTTAAGCCAAATTGTTACCAAATTTAGAAAATGGTCATTCTTTTTGGAACAGACCAAATGATTTACATAAACTGGAACAGAGAAAGTATTAGATTTGACAGCTTTAATAGTATCGTCCCATGAAATAAGGGTATTCTACCATATATATTCATCATTATAAAATGCAATTTACATCTTAAGGTAGCAAAACTTCAGTTTGATCCTTCTCTCTACCTTTTGGTGCAAATAACAGAATGTAAAATAGTATGGATCTAATGCTAGGTTCCATTTTACATTTCCCATATATGTCTTCCAGTTATTTCCACAAATTTGAAAAGGTATGTATGCTCTGACAATTGATCTGTACCAAATAGTACTGATCAATGACTTGTGATGAAGAAAAGAAAAGAGAAGGAAACAGTGAAGTTATACTAAAAAAAAAAAAAAAAAGCCCTCAGGAGCGAGACGCTTGCAGTGACCACACCAAAAGGCAGCCCGGTTCACTAAGCTTTTGTTGCGCGCGGGATCCAGAGAAGATCCAGGCCACAAGAGTTCACAGCATTACCTTGCGTAAAAAGTTATTTCCACGGCTTGAACTCGTGACATTCAGATCACGGTACCAATTTTACCATGGCTACAAAAAGAAGCATAGAAATCGGCCAAAATATAATCGACGGTGTAACTTGCCTCGGTGGAATTTGCATTTGTTCGAAACTAGCAAAGACAAACATGAAAATAGCTACTCAAAAAAATTACAAATGCCAACATTTAATGAAAAGAGTAAGTAGTGGGGGGTTATACCTCTTTTCTAAATTCTGTGTCTGGGCAGGCAAAATCGACAACGTTTTGAGTGGAAAAATAATTTTACAATTACAACAATGTTTTTCTACCTATATAGGAGTCATTGTCCCAATTGTCATCCTCATACATTGATTGCCAAACTTATGTAGTATTAATTTCTTTGCATTATTAACTACATTTATATAAATAGAAAATTAAAATTGAACCTAACAGCCAATCTGGCAAAATTTAGATTGTCACGACCCAAAATTCACTAGCGCTCGTGATGGCGTCTAACACCGCCGTAGACAAGCCAATAGTGAATGATTAACTTAATTACTCATCATAACTTTCATTAATTAAAGAGTGCGAACAGAATTTACAGGGTAAATGATGATATTTACACGAACTACAATAATGATCAATTTCGTAAGAACCCCTCCCCCTCCCAAAATCCGGTGTCACAAGTGCATGACATCAACTAGGAAATATTATAAACTATAACATCTGTCTGGAATACAAATTAGACATGAGAATGTAAATAACGTGATGGAGACTCTGTGTGCTGCAGACTTGTAACATGGGAAGCATCTCACCTAATGTCCCCGCAATAGTCGCGCCCACAAGACCACTAGACATATATGCACCTGCACAAAATATGCTGCAAGTGTAGCATGAGTATGTAAATCAACGTGTACTCGGTAAGTATCTAGTCTAACCTCGAAGAAGTAGTGATGAGGGGTCGTTTTCGGCACTTACTATGGGCTAACACTAAGGTACCGAAATTATAATTAAGCATGGATTATATAAATATGGCTGAAACTCAATAGGAAGAAATAAATAAAATCATTCTTTCACTAATTCCCAAATTTATTTCCATTATTTAACAAATTAATCTCTCAAGCCAATGGAACAATATCAATTATAATTAGACCCCAAGATTTTTTACGCACCAATTATACTGAGGTCGTACGACCCGATCCAACATACAAATATATAACTTGTGCACTGCCAAGGGTCGAACGACACGAACCATAGAAGCATCTATCTGCTACTGAGTCGTTCGATCCGCTCCACAAGGAGAGAAAATACATTAAAACAACCGATTCAAGATTATTAAAGGGCTAATATTCAAAGAAATACCAATTCTTATTAACGGTCAAGTGACCCGTCCAAAACTCAAGTAAATGAAGTTCAACTTTATTACAATTCCTTTATCAAGTTCCAATATGATTTAAGCAATTAAATTAACAAGTAGGGTGCAAACATCGCAAGTATAACATGATTTGGGTCCTAGTCTACCCGGACATAAGCATAATTAGTAGCTATGTATGGACTCTCGTCCTCGTCCATATGCAGCCCCACAAATAGAAGCACATAATAAATCAATTCACCTATGGGGTTAATTCACTCTTACAAGGTTAGAAAAGAGACTTACCTCGCTCAGAAGTTCCATAACCGGCTCCAAAGCCCCTCTAACGCCTCAAACCGATGCACGTTGCTCCAAAACTAGTTAAACAACGTACAACCCCATAAAAAGTATACTCTAATACTCATAACAAATCAATTTAAACAAACTCTCAACTCCGCTCGAAAAGTCGATAAAGCAACCCTCGGGCACACGTGCCCGAATTCCGAAAACTTTCGAAGATAACCATTACCCATAACATTATGAACTCAAATATATAATTTATTCTCAACTTCATGTCCAATTTTGTGGTCAAAATTCAAATATACGAATTTCTACGTTTTTCTTCAAAATCCCAAAATTCTATAAATTTTCATGCCTAGATCCATATATAAACCTTATATTTGGCTCACAACATGAGAGAATCACTTACCTTGACATAGATAATGAAAATCTCCCTTTGAAGCCTCTCCAAAATCGCCTAAACCAAGAGAGAAATGAGTGGAATGGGCTAAATCCCGCTTTAAAATAAATATGCCCAGTCATTTGCCCAATGCGATCGCGGCCAAACTCCCACGATCGTGAAGCACAAAAAATTTCCAGCATTTTTTACTCTATGCGATCGCGCCAGCATTTTTTTACTTTATGCGATCGCGGCCATTCTCCCGCGATCGCGAAGTACAAATTTTTCCAATATCCTTCTCCACTCTTCCGAACAACCTCTAGTCTAATGGTCATAACTTTTTGTACAAAACTCTGAATAATAAATGGTTTAACTTTCTGAAAACTAGACACCAAGATCTATAACTTTCATGTTTTTGTCATCTCCCAATTCTTTTAAGAGTTCGAGATATAAGGTGCCAAAGTCAGCCCTGTGCAACACAAATTTATTCTTCGCGATTTCCAAATATCTTCCTGAATAGCCTGTAGTGTACCAACCATAACTTTTTGTACACAACCCCAAATGCCAAATGGTTTGATTTTCTGAAAATTAGACACTACAACTTTTATTTTTGGATCATCTCCAAATTCCTTATAGATTGCGAGACACAAGCTTCCAAAGTCGGGTCAGTGCAACAGAAATTTTCCTCTACGCCATCGCGAAATGTCTTCCGGGATCGCGAATCACAGGCCAATTTCTCCCATTTTACTCGCTGCGATCGCGGTCAATTCCCCGCGGTCGCATATCCCACTGTTGTTGCCAAAAACCAGCAGCTAAAAATGGCATAAAAGTAGTCTAAAACCACCCCGAAACTCACCCAAGCCCTTCGAGACCCCGTTTGAACATACCAACAAGTCTCAAAACATATCGCGGACTTAGTCGTAACCTCAAATTACATCTAACAACGCTAAAAACATGAATCACACCCCAAAGCCAAACTAAACTATGGCCTTACCGAACTTCTCAAACCACGCCATCGGGGATTGCTTCAATCCATACAGGGTTTTCTTCAATCTGTATACTTTATGATTCGAGTCTAATGAAACAAAGAAATTCCAACTTCTATATTCGATGCCAAAACCTATCAAATTGATTCCGATTAACCTCTTTTTCACACAAGTCCTAATTGTAATTACTGACCTTCTCCCACTTCCGGAATCGAAATCCGATCCCGATATCAATAAGTCCACTCCCGATCAAACTTCCAAAAACCTTGAATTTTAAACTTTCGCTAAACGGACACGAAATGACCTACGGACCTCCAAATTCACATTTGAAAGCGACCAGAATCACCACACAGAGCTATTTCCATTCTCGGAATCCCAAACATACATCGATACCATTAAAATGCACTTTAACCCACACTTATGAAATTCTTCCAAAATGGTAACTTCCATAATAAGCACCAAAATGCTCACGGGTCACCTAAAACCTGATCCGGACATACGCCCAAATCCAGAATCATCATACGAACTTATTGGAATCTTCAAATCCCGATTTTGATGTCGTTTACTCAAAAGTCAAACCTTAGTCAATTTTTCCAACTTTAAACTTCCGAAATTAGAATTTTTCATCTGAATTTCCCGTAATTCAATTATGACCACATGTACAAGTCACAATGCATGAAGTGAAACTACCCAAGGTCTCAAACTGCCGAACGACGCGTTAGATCTCAAAACGACCGGTCGGGTCGTTACATTCTCTCCCACTTAAACATACGTCCGTCCTCGAAAGTGCTAAGAACTGCTTCGGAGTTGTCCAAAATCATTGTTTAACATCTCATGCACCTACCTGTGCTACCACTGTTCGCAAAAAAATTTCATAGTACGAATAATAAACTGCAACAAAAATAATATGAAGAAAAAGAGATTTTATTGATAAAAATTTGTGAGTACAATTCTATGTATCCCTTGATTGTCCTCTCTAAAATTCTCCGTGATTCGAGGGATTGAGAAGCGTCTTTATCGAATGTAGGATGGTGCGGACCTCCTTGTGATGTATTTAATCGCCAAGTACGTCGAGCAGCACTTTGTTGTTACGGGTTGATCTCCGTGAAGAACTCTGTTGATCGCTCCTTTGTTGAAGAACTAAGCACTTGATGATTGATCTCTCTGATTGTGGATGCCTTCACCAATTGCGGAGTGTTCTTCTCCAACTTTGAATGTTCCTTGAGAGTTATATAACCCCTTTATTTATTGTTGTAGAGGATGGACAATCAAGTTACATAAGAACTCTCTTGCTTGATTCTGATTGGCCCATGTCATTTTAGGCACTTGGCGACTTGTGGTTGGTTCTTGCTTTTTGACTTGGATTGCCACATCATTTAACACATGGCATCATCTTGTTGGCTTTGGATTTGACTGGACATGCTATGTCACTTGACACATGGTATGAGTCTGGGCCTTAAGATGAAGAGAACCTTGGGCTTGAAAATAATAAAATGGACTAATTTAACTTGTAAAGCCCAAATTAATTATTTAACCCAATTGAATTGAATTTAATCCAAATTTTGTATGGATTAGACCCAATAAATTTTATATGTCTACAGATGCCCCCTACTTCAAGATTTGTCGAAGTGTAGGCTTGTTGAAACGAATGATGAGACTTGAAGTACCAATGAACGTTGATATTTTTTGTTTTAGCACTTGTGATGACTTCCATCGGTCAAATTCGAACTTTTATCCAGTTGCACATTTATGTGAAGTGCTAAATACAAGCTCCAAGAAAAAATTAACCTTCTAATACTTCGGTTGTCGAACACGTGCGCGTAATGTAATTTGGTTTGAAAGTAGCAATTACAAACTATGGTGATTGAAAAATTCTTGCAAATTATAGTCAACTTTTCATGTTTGTCTCACGCTAGGCATATTTCCTTTTTCACCAAGAGTAAACAAAGAAAATAAATGGATGAATTCCATACATGTGTAATGTAACTTGGTTTGAACAAAACATTCCATGTTTGTCTCAAGTTAGCCCTCTTTTCTTTTTTTACCTAAAGCAAACAAGGAAAAATATTTTCTGACCTTGTAGGACAAGGCCACGTTGTTTTTCCTTCTAGGATTCTAATTCCTATAAGGAACAATGTTTTGGAACAATGTTTTGGAACAACATTTTGTTCACTTATAAGGAACTATGTTTTGTTTGGATCCCTTTTTCAAACTAGGCTTGTATTGTGCAAGATTCATTATTAATTTTGCCATTGCATTGTATTTTAGGATAGAAACTACTCGGCCAATTCAATTCACACCTATTTAAGCAGCCATCCTTTGGTGTATGTTTTCACGGTGCAAAATTCTTGGAGAGAAGTTGTATGCCACCGTTGCACACTTGCGAAAAAGAATTCATATTTTGCTGTAGGAGACTTCAAATCATAAGCCGTTTGTTTCTAACGAAAGTAGACTCATAGTAATGAAACATATCAAAAAATCAGCATGAATCTCCTTTTGTATCAGCTGGAACTAATTTTTAAAGTCGATCTACACGTCTGGCCCGTATTGATCTCACAGCTTTGCGCACTCTCGACAAAAGATTTATATCTTGAGATGGAAGAGTCCGAATCGCGAGCTGCTTGATTCTACCGATTCTAGACTCAAAGAATATCAATAATTAAGAGCCAAATTCCTTATGTATTGTCTGGAATCAATTTTTTGAAGTCGATCTACACGTCTGGCTCGTGTTGATCTCACAGCTTTGCACACTCTCGACAAAATATTCATATCTTGAGATCGAAGAGTCCAAATCGCGAGACGCTTGATTTTACCGATTCTAGATTCAAAGAAGTACAACATATCAAAAATTAAGAGCCAAATTACGTCTGTATTATCTGAAATGAATTTTTGAAGTCTGCGTATGCGTCTGGCCCATTGATCTCACAGCTCTGCGCACTCTCGGCGAAAGAATTGTATCTCGAGATAGGAGCGTTCAAATCACAAGACGTTTGAGGCGCTGAAAAATAGACTCCTGGAGGTACAACATACGTAGAAATCACAATTAGGATGTCCCTAGGTTTTCCATCTGGAACACAAGTTCAGACATGCTGACTCGAGTTTTCAGCTTTGCGTGCTCTTGCTAAAAAATGCATATCTCAAAATAGGAGCATCCGAACTACGAGCTGTTTACACCATTGGTAAGAAGGCTCGGTGAGATACAACTTCTATGAACGTCGAAGCTCCAGCCCTTTTTATCCAGACGCAACAAATCTTTGATCAATCAAGCTTCGGAATCGAGAGGATTGTTCGGGCAACATACTACTTTTTTTCCTTTTTTTTCGGTTGCAGGCTCGGAGATGATATACATGGCGAGTTCTTCAATATGCATCATGAGAAGAAGGGGATGATCACCACTCCTTTTTCTAGGTTCATGAAGCGTACGATCCATCGAGATCTGACAGAGAAGTGCACGTCACAATGCTCACCATCCGCATTGAAGCGTCGTGCCGTTGGCACCGATATACTTGTTGCTGAATCGAAAGCTTCGTGCGATTGGCAACGATCCTATAGAACCAAGAAGCTTCGTGCAATTAGCACCGTGAGCTACGTCATCTCTATCATCTTTTTGTTTTGTTTTTTGCAGCCTTGGCAAGAGAACTTTATGGAAAATATCATCTTCTTGTTGTTTGACAAGGAAACACAGGGACCATCTTCTTATTATAGTTGGCCAAATAAATACATTGTAAATTCCCAGTTCTAATTTTCTTGAAGAAGTGACGAAGCATTCCATTCTTGCAATTTGTCATGGAAGGCTGGATGAAACGTTTCCTCCCTGAGGCTTGGTGAGAAGGAGGCTTGCGGCGACCGTCTCCATCCTTGAAGAGCGAGCACGTGGCACATCTCATCCTTGCAGATTGGTGCGGAAGGGCTTGGAGATGGGGCGAGCGTATTCTTCTTTGCAGGCGAGCATGAGGCGCATCTTATTCTTGCAGCTTGGCGAAATTGACACTACTTGGAGCAGTCCTTTCCAACCTCGGCGAGCGAGTACTTGGCAAATCTCCGCAAAAATATTCATCCTTTGATGGAGGTGCGATCAAATCACCAGCCGCTTATTCCTAAAGAAACAGGACTCTATGGGATGCAGCATGTCAAAAATGCACAGCAAAGTTCCTCGAGGATTAGCCGCAATATTTCTTTTTTCAAAATAGATACACATGTTCAGCATTTTGACTTTCCAGCATTGTGCGTTCTCGTTGATAAATTGATATCTCAAGCTAGGAGTATCCGAACTGCAATCCGCTTGGTCTTGAAGAATCGAAACTTGCATCACAGTGACATATCCAAAATTTAGGGCCAAATTCCATCAGGACAAGTCGGAATGAACTTTCAAAGGCGATGCACCAGTCTGTCATTTCGGCTTCAAAACACTGCTTGCTGTCATTGGAACGCACAGATCTCAAGCTAGGAACGTCCAAATCGCTAGCCGTCTGTGACAATGGAAAGAAGACCAGAGATAAAGAAATCCTCAAAATATCATGGAAGAATTCCTAGCAGATTGTCCGCAACAACTTTCTGAACTTGACCCCTCCGTCCGCGAAATTGCTTTTCAGCTTTGCGTGCTTTGGTGGAAAAATTCATATCTCGAGTTAGAAGACTCCAAAGTGGGATCCGTTTGCGGAGTTAGAAAGTGAACTCATAGATCTGCATCTCAGAGGAATTTCATGCCAGAAATCCTTTTGGACTGGAAACAGAAAATTCTCAAAGCACGACCTAGCTGCAGTAAACTTTCAGATTCGTGTGGTTCCGACAACAAAAATCGTAGCTTGAGCTAGGAGCCTCCGAATCGCAAACGGATTGTGTTTTTGGAGACTAGACATCCAAATATACAACATATAAAATGTTTGGGGCAGAACGTCTTTCGGATGGACCGCAGTAGCTTTCCAAAGTTGATCATGTCGTCCGTTGAGCTCGCTTTCCAGCTTTATACTCTCTGAGTTGTCCTATGAATGTTCTTTTTTTTTTTGCACTGACTTTATAGTCTTGAATGTAGTAAATTTGGATATCATGCGTCACAAATCTTATCTCTTCATTTATTTCTTTTGCAGACTCGCAAAGAAGCTCAAAGGATCCAGATATTAGACAGAGGTGTCATACAAGATGCGGAGCCACCCCTTCACCAATTGTTGCACTTGATTTGTTGATAGTCTTGAAGTTCATCAATGGAGGCTCCCATGGTGATTGGGAAGTTTAGGATGGCATCAAATGTGGAGGCTTCATACAGACTTGGAAAGCATTTAAGACGCGTCAGCAACAAAGCCTAGTTACGATCATCTTCATGATTTAGGCTTTTGTATAGAAAAATGTCTAGTTCCTTTTGTCTCTACATTTTTGGATGTATCAACTTTTGTACTATTGAAGAAATAAAACATCTTTTATACTTCAATGCAAATCGTCTCATTTTTCTCATAGATATGTGCCTCTACACTTGGAATAATTAATACAATGATCCAATGACTCTCAACTTTTATTTTTTTTAAAACTCATGCGACTGAACGTAGAATGAAACTCTAAGCTGCCTACGTACCTCTCTTTTTTTTATGTCCTAATTTTTTTCCTAGGCCGCCTCTCGCGAGGTTTTCAACCTAGTGGATATTTTTTTTTTGGCCGTACACAGTTTATACTCATGCGGGCCAGGAGTGTAGCAATGTGCAGTTTAGGCTCATGCATCAAGGAGCGTCATGACTTGCAGTATAGGCTCGTACGTCGAGGAACATCATGACTTGCAGTTTAGGCTCGTACGTTGAGGAGCTTCATGTGACTTTCATGGGAAGTACTGCTTCAAAAAATTTCCGTTGATCGGACCAACTCTGAGACCATCCTTATCGACAATTTTGTATGCGCCACTTGAATAGGCTTCCTTCACAACATATGGCCCATCCCATTTCGAGGTAAACTTTTCGCCTATGCGTTTGTTGAGAATTATAGGTCGTCGAATGGCTAGGACTGAGTCTCCTACTTGGAATGATCGTGGCCGCACTTGAAGGCTCTAGCTAGTCGAGCTTGGTAGCACTCCAATTTTTGTTGCGCATCTAATCTTTTCTCATCCAAGGCCTCTAACGCTGCTAGGCGAAGTTGAGCATTCTCTTCGGATGTAAGCCCTTCTTGGATTGTGATCCGCAATGATGGAATTTGTTGCTCCAACGGAAGGACTGCTTCTACGCCATACACAAAAGAGTAAGGAGTTGCTTGTGTAGCAGTTCTGAAGGTTGTATGATATGCCCACAAAGCTTCACCAATTTTCTCATGCCAGTCTCTCTTGTTCTTTGCTACAACTTTCTTCAAAAGGTTACCAAGCATCTTGTTAAAAGCTTCAGCAAGGCCGTTCGCGGGTGCATTATACATTGAAGACTTATGTTGCTTGAAGCCGAACTTCTCGCACAGACTCTTCACGAGCTTGTTGTCAAATGGCGTTCCATTATCAGTGATTATGTATCTTGGTATGTTGTAACTAAAAATTGTATATGACTTGATAAAATTGACAACATTCTCCTTTTTCACCTCCTTGAGTGGAATAGCTTCGGCCCATCTAGAGAAGTAGTATGTAGCAGCCAATATGTAAATTTGTCCCTTTGATGACTTTGGAAACGGTCCAACAACGTCAAGCCCCCATGCATCGAAAGGCCATGAAGCTACAGTTGGATGAAGAGGCTCTGGAGGTTGGTGGATATAGTTGGCATGAAATTGACACGCTTGACACCTTTTGGCATGATCCATGCAATCCTTCACTATTGTCGTCCAGTAGTAGCCCATCCTCTTGATGCAGAAATGGAGCTTTGGGCGAGATTGGTGTGCTCCACATGAGCCAGAATGTGCTTCCTACATTGCTTGGTGGGCTTCTTCTTTATCAAGACATCGCAATAGTCCTTCAAAGGAGTGGCGAAATAATGTCCCCTTGTAGAAGATGAATCGTGGTGCCCTTCGCTTGATATTTGTTCTTTGTCGCGGATCCTCGGGTAACTTTTCGTGTTCAAGGTATTCTATCAATGGTTGCCTCCAATCTTCTTCATCAATCACCAGAACAGACGTATGATGACTTTCGTTGATTTGAAGATCAAGAAGTCTAGGAATGAGCCATCGATGACACATATGTACCTTTGTTGACTCATTCTCTCCAAGTGCCATCGTCGTGGCCAAGTTAGCCAAAGCATCGGCCATGTGATTTTCTTCTCTTGGGACGTGGTTTAAGAACACTTGGTCGAATCTTTCGAGTAAACAAGAAGCATATTGGTGGTATGGCAAGAGTTTTTCCTTTTTTACCTCGTAACTCCCCAACAGTTAGTTGATGATCAGCTTAAAATCGACGTAGATCTCCAATTGTAAAATCTTCATGTCTAATGCCATCTCGATACCGACGATCAAAGCTTGGTACTCTGCGGCATTGTTGGAACATGTTTCGCCTAAAACAAAGGAGAATGGCGAGATTTGTCTTTCTAGAGAGATCAACACAACTCCTACCCCCGCACCATTACGACGTGCAGACCCATCAAAGAACATCGTCCATGGTGGCAGTTCCTCAATGAACAAAACGTCTTCATCTGGAAGCTCATAAAAATCTCCCATTCTGCCGGAAGAGAGTGATCAGCTAGAAAAGTTGCTAGTGACTGTCCTTTCACGACCTTTTGAGGTGTGTATGTGATCTCATATTGGTTAAACAATATGGA
Organism: Nicotiana undulata; assembly: GCA_005239495.1. Lineage (NCBI taxonomy): Eukaryota > Viridiplantae > Streptophyta > Magnoliopsida > Solanales > Solanaceae > Nicotiana > Nicotiana undulata. The sequence continues at coordinate 48,287 of ML280884.1, forward strand.
CCATCTTGCAAGGCGTCCAGAAAGAACAGGTCGAGTCATCACGAACTTCACGGGATCTGCTCGAGATATGAGTTTGATAGTGCATGCTTCAAAATAATGCCTTAGCTTCTTTATCGCATAAAGTAACGCTAAGCATATTTTCTCAACAGGCGTATAGTTCAACTCAACTCCTAGCAGAGTTCGACTGAGGTAGTACAAGGCTTATTCCTTTCCTTCCTCATTCTCTTGAGCAAGTAGTGTTCCAAGTGAATGTTCTTGTGCCGCGATGTAGAGTATCAATGGCTTCCCGACAATTGCCGCCCCTAACACAGGTGGATTCAACAAGTATCTTTTGATGCTTTCAAAAGCATTTTGACATGACTGATCCCAATGGAAAGGGATATTCTTCTTCAATAGATGATTGAAGGGTTGACATCGTCCCGCCAGATTAGAGATGAACCTCCGGATGAATGCTAAGTTTCCTTGGAGACTTCGAAGCTCCCTCAAGATCTTCGGCTCGGGAATTTTTTGAATGGAGTCGATCTCTGCGGGATCAACTTCAATCCCACGGTGACGCACAATGAAGCCAAGAAACTTTCCCGAGGTAACTCCAAATGCACACTTGAGTGGATTCATCTTCAAGTCGAATTTTCTTAACCTTTCAAAAACGATTCGAAGGTATTCAAGGTGGTAACGTCTACTCTTCGTCTTCAACACCAAGTCATCGACGTAGCATTTAACCGTTTTATGAAGCATGTCGTCAAAGATGTTTTGCATTGCGCGTTAGTAGGTGTCACCAGCATTCTTCAGACCAAAGGGTATCACTTTGTAGCAGTATATCCCCTTTGGAGTTCGGAAAGCAATACACTCTTCGTCTTTTGGAGACATTCTAATTTGATTGTATCCAGAGGACCCATCCATGAATGACATAGCTGCATGCCCTGTTGTATCATCATCCATGAGTTCAATGATTGGTAGCGTAAAGTCATCTTTCGGACATGCCTTGTTTAGGTCTCGAAAGTCAACACAAACACATATTTAACCATTCTTTTTCTTGATATGTACAATATTCGATATCCATGATGGGTACTTCACTTCTCGAGTAAATCCCGCCTCAATGAGCTTGTTGACTTTGACTTCGATTTGTGGTATTAGCTCCGGTTGAAACATGCGTTGTGACTGCTTCACAGGGCGTGCTCCACTTTTGATCCCTAAATGATGAACGACTACCTTAGGACTAAGACCAAGCATTTCTTTATATGACCAAGCGAAGACATATTTGTATTCGCTCAATGACTTAGAGTATTCCTCCTCCTCTTGAAGCGTAAGAAGAGCACTAATGAAGGTGGGGCGTGGATCTTCTGGAGTGCCTAAATTGAGTTCCTTAAGCTCATCCACAGTTTATTGCCTGTCATCTTCTAGTTGAGGGGGAGCCTTGTGTACTTCATCATCAATGTCAAGGCATGGGTTATCTTCTATATTTATGTGATAGGATGCTTCCACAACGTCTTACTTTTCGATTTGACTTCCTTGGATGGCCGACATGGCTTCTTTCTCTTTCTCTGCTTCTTTACGAGGATGGAAAGTGTAAATAATGGTTTTTCTTTGCACCTTCAGTGGACCATCTGTGGATATTGACAAAATATACTTCCTCTTCATACGTGATGGGAAAGCACTACAGATTTATTTGTCAGTAACAACTTTCAAAATGATCCCACTCCTCGTGGACTTGATCCTTATGTTCTGCCAGTATCTTTCTAGATGGTGACTTCCTTGTGGTTCCCAAGCGACAAAAGACAGAGGTTTTTGAGTTAGTGGAAGCTTCCTTTTGATGTTTGGAAGATACATGTTCACCTTTGTGACTTATCCTTTCAAACGCCGAGACCCCAGCAGTTAAACCTCCAATGCGATCAAACGCAGAAGTTCATTGCTTTGTTTTCTTACCGTTAACTTACTTAATCTACTCCATCGAGGTGTGTTGTGATGAAGCTATCTCTTTGCTTCTCTTAGACGAAATTTTGAGAGGCTCTGCCAAACTGAATCCCAACCCAAACTTTGGAGTGGTGACGTAATGACCTTGATTTCTCAACTTCATTTGGAACTCATTAAGCCCATGTATCTTTTCACCAGTGACTTCGTCTTTGAGTTCTCCTAGTCTTGATGAATTGGAGAAATCATAACCAGACTTTTCAAGCAGTATGAAGGCCTTAGGATCATAGTGCCCTTTCCTTTTATCAGTTTGGATATTGCCTTTAGTAGACTCACAAGTCATATATAGGATTTGTGCAACTGGGACAGTCATATGCTCCTTCAAATGTTTGATATATTTGTGACTCATTTGCTTCTTTGGAGTACATTCCTGTAGAAAAGGTTCCCCTTTCTTTCGACACTCACGCGGAACATAGCGAAACACTAGATGCTCCTTATCAGTCTTTGTCTGTTTGTCACCGTCAGATGATGACAGCTTAATGGAGACTTCTTCAATTCTCTTCTTAGGCATCTTGGTGGTATTCCATTGAGCCTCATTTTCTTCTTTTGACTTGGCATAAACTTCGTCGACTAATGATGGTTTATCCACGCTCGGTTCACAAGAATCTAGGTAGAAATTTGCATCTGCAAAGTATGACTCCGTCTTAGTGAAATGATTGGGGTCTGCCTCAATTTTGACTATCTCTCCATCCCTTGTGTACTTCAGACATTGATGCAAAGTAGACGATACCACTCCATTCTCATGAATCCAAGGACGTCCAAGCAATAGGTTGTATGATGTTTTAGCATCTATGACGTGAATCAGGGTGTTTGACTTCATCTCGCCAATGGATAATCCCACGAGGATCATACCTATGGCTCGTTGTCCTCTTTGGTTGAAACCTTGGATGGTTAGGTTACTTTTGGATAGCTCATCGATAGAGATCCCAAGCTTTTTTAGCACCATCTTTGGCATGATGTTGACAAACGAACCATAATCAACAAGTATGCGATTGAGATGTTGTTCCCGAATAGCCCCTACAACGAACAAAGGTATGTTATGTGGCCTAGACCCCAGCAACAAGTCATCATTTGTGAAGGAAATTGTTGCACAACATGTGACAACGTTTCCGTTATCATGATGTTCTTGTGTTTTCATGGGAGCAAATTCATCATTGTTTTCCTTTGTTTCGTCTGCACTAGAAACTACATGAGTTGCACCAACGTGACCTCCATGAAGGAATTTCCCAGGAAAGAATTCATACAATGTGATGGGCTTTCGAAACTTTGGCGATAGGGCACCGTTAATCTTCTTGCTAATAGAAGATTTGATAATTCTATGTGGTTGTAGCTTATCCACATCGCTTATTTTTGCTCTTGTCTTAGGAATTGGTAGCTTTAAAACTTCTTAATCTCTTCATTTCTTATGAGTCACTAGAGTCCAGTCCTCATTGTCTTTGTCTTTGGACTGAGTGTTCAGCTCTAGTGAACCCTCAAGAGTTTTTCTTGGACGATCAACTTCAACGGGCTCAAAACTTCCAAATTGTAAGAAGGCAGTGCCTGACGCGTTTCGCAACCTTGAATTCTTCTTTTCTTTGAGCGCGATACTTGCATAATTTGCTTCTGATGTTTCATCCATGCCTATGATGATTTTCCTTCACTTACGAGAGCCATGATTTTCTCCTTTAGGACGAAGCATTTCTCTGTAGGGTGGCTAATGACGCGATGAAACTTGTTGTATTTCGGATCACCAACTTTACCAATTTCCTAAGGCCTTTTTGATTCAGGGAGATCGATGACTCTTTTGGCTAACAATTCATCGAGGATTGTGGGTACGTCTGAATCTGGAAACGGATAAACCTTCGCCTCCAATTCCTTCAAGGTTGGACGACTTTTCTCCTCTTTGGGATATTGACTCGGGGTCTTATCCTCCTTGATCTTTTGCTTAGTCGTGACTTTCACATAAGTTGCTTTTACCGCCATAGATTCTTTGGTTTGGTTTTTTGATGCAACATGCTTCTTGAACTACTTCTGATCAACGAATGGAAATGCCTTTCCATGGTTTGTGATGCTTAACTCCATGTCGTGAGCTCGCGTTGCAAGTTCTTCAAAAGTTTGCGATTTGATCCCTTGTAAGATGTACAAAAAGCCCCAGTGCATTCCTTGAATGCACATCTCCACAACAGATATTTCTGAAAGCCAATCATTGCAATCCAAACTTAATGCCCTCCAACGATTGATATAATCCACCACGGCCCCGTCCTTCCTTTTCTTGGTTCCTGTCAACTCTATCATGCTTACAGTTCTTCGGGTACTGTAAAAATGATTAAGGAATTCCTTCTCCAGCTGCTCCCAGCTATCAATGGATTCGGGCTCCAAGTCAGTATACCAGTCAAATGCGTTTTCTTTCAGAGAACGAACAAATCGTTTTACCAAAAGGTCACCACGCGTTCCAGCATTGCTACAAGTCTCGAAAAAGTGGGCGATATGTTGCCTTGGGTTCCCTTTGCCATCAAATTGATGCATCTTTGGTGGTTGATAATTGGTTGGCATGGTTAGACAATCAATCCTCTTAGTATAAGGCTTAGAATAGTACAACGAACTTTGTGATGGTCCTCCATATTGAGCTCTGATGGTGTTTGTTATCATGTCTTGCAATTGTTGGACAGATAACGCTGCAACTGAAGTGGATTGCTTTTCCTTTTGAATGTTGAACTTGGAAAGTGATTCCTCAATAGCCGTTTTTTGCAAGGTGGAGTCAGGTGAACGAGGAGGGACGTGGATCGACTCTTCAGGTGCATAGACCTTCAATTTGTTCATGAGTTGAGCGATTTGAAGGTCTTTGTCTTCAACAGATTTCTTCAAGACTTCAATAGTCTGTTCCATCACGGCAAACTTCTCATCCATGTTAGTTGCGCCAGTCATTAAGGCGTTGAAACTGGAGAATCCACCAAATACTCAAAGTTACCAAGGTTGGAGGCTGTTTGAGAAAATTCGTCAAATAGCGAGAATGGGGTGTTGCCCCAAAGATTGCGGTTGCAGACGTTGTGTGAGATCTGCTCTTATTTGCCATCTCCAAGGAGGTGAAGTATTCGGTTCCATCCAAGCCACTATCCTTGAACTTGCTTCGAGTGATTGGACCAATATGATTGAGCTCAACAGACACGACAACAATATCATCTTTGCATGAAGCATCACACTTGCGGAAGGCCGTTGTAGCAGTAGATCTGAAATTTGTAATTTTCAACTTGCAAGAAGGAGAGATGAAGAGCAGAATTGGTCCCACTGGGCGTGCCAAAATTTATTCGCAACAAATTTTCGTAGTACGAAAAATAAACTGCAACAAAAATAATATGAAGAAAAAGAGATTTTATTGATAAATATTTGTGAGTACAATTCTATGTATCCCTTGATTCTCCTCTCTAAAATTCTCCGTGATCGAGGGCTTGAGAAGCATCTTTCTCGAATGTAGGATGATGCGGACCTCCTTGTGATGTATTTAATCGCCAAGTACGTCGAGCAACACTTTGTTGTTACGGGTTGATCTCCGGAAAGGACTCCGTTGATCTCTCCTTTGTTGAAGAACTAAGCACTTGATGATTGATCTCTCTGTTTGTGGATGTCTTCACCAATTGCGGAGTGTTCTTCTCCAACTCTGAATGTCCCTTGAGAGTTATGTAACCCCTCTAGTTATAGTTGTAGAGGCTGGACAGTCAAGTTACATAAGAACTCTCTTGCTTGATTCTGATTGGCCCATGTCATTTTAGCCACTTGGCGACTTGTGGTTGGTTCTTGCTTTTTGACTTGGATTGCCACATCATTTAACACATGGCATCATCTTGTTGGCTTTGGATTTGACTGGACATGCCATGTCACTTGACACATGGTATGGGTCTGGGCCTTAAGATGAAGAGAACCATGGGCTTGAAAATAATAAAATGGATTAATTTAACTTGTTAAGCCCAAATTAATTATTTAACTCAATTGAATTTAATCCAAATTTTGTATGGATTAGACCCAATAAATTTTATATGTCTACAATCACAATTGTTGAGCACATTAGCTCGAGCCAATCTGAAGATCCTCCCTTATATTTAGTCAAATAAGCCTTAAAGCCTTAGAAGTGTTTTCCAAATAAATTAGTCAAACACAAATTGTTTCTCACTAAAAGTATTTGAGAAAAAAAATACATCTCAAAATAAGCCTTAAGTAATTTGTTTCTCACCAAACAAATTACTTAATTAATTTGGACAAATTAACCCATGAATACCCCAACAAGTAACATAATAAAAAATAAAAAATAAAAAATAAGAAATAACCGTGAAAAGAACCTTTTTCCTTGCAAGAAACTTCAAAAACAAGCAACCTTTCACAAGTTGTAACGCCTAGTGAAAATCATACATATAAATAAATAAAAGAAAGATAAAAAAAAGTAAGAAGCGAGTATCACTCCCCAGCAAATAGGTTCCCTCCCTCCTTCCTCTCCGGTGTGTTTGTAGGTCGAGCGATCCGCCTTCTTCAACGTTAATTGTGAGATTTTTCTCCTCAATTCTCATTCGGAATGGTCAGCTCTCTCTCTCTCTCTCTCTTAACCCCTTTTGCTATTATTTTTCCATATAAAATAAAAAACGAAACTTTTTTTAAAATGAATTTTTTACGCCCAAACATGCGCGTTCACGTTTATCACTGGTCTTGTTATTGTATGGTTGAATTTAGCGGTCAGCGCTGGTAGAAAATGAATTTTGTGCATTTGGGGTTTTAATTTTAGTAGAGCCGGAAAAGCTGGCTTAAAGTGTTATTCTCTTGATCTCTTTGATTATTGACCCGTTTTCAGCGTTTGTCATATGGAGGTAAAATTGGGAAGGTATATCTATCAGATCTAGCTTTTTTAAGTCTCCAACAATGGAAAAAAGGAAAAGAATTAACAAAAGGAAGAAAAAACCGTAAGAATTAACAGAAGGAAGATAAAAACTTTTTGTTATGAACTAGTAGGATTATTTACACTATATATCCCTCCAGTTAATTCTTTTGCAACACCCTAATAGGAAGAACACCAAAATTTAAGTTGGACACCAAACGGGGGCGTTTGTATCGTATAAGCTATGGATTCAGCCGGACCCAATAGCTGTAGCTCATACCGTGTATATGTGTTCAGAAATCTAACCAAATATTAAATTATGAACCCAGTAACTTGGCATCCTTCACCTATAAAGTTCAAATCTTGGATCCGCCTCTGACACCAACCCACACATTTAAGGCTAATTTGGGTTAAATCTTAGATTCATGTTTCTTGAAATGGGATGCTGCATTCAAGTTATTTTATCAAATAGTGAGGATTTTCCATCAAGAGAATAAAGGTAAAAGCCACTGAGCAAAATCTAATTTAGGTGTTTGGATATTTTTGTTTTTCCACATGACTTGGAGAGTTGAAGAGTTGATGTTGGATATAATAGGAATGAAAGTAGTTTCTGGGTGACATCTATAGCTGTGTAGGAGGCCATGAAAAAGGGAAGACAGCTTTATTTGTGCTACAGTTATGCTTCGGTTTGGAATATGATTTTATTTTTCACGTGCTTGGATAGAAAAAGTAAAAGGAGAAATATGCAAAAGTGGGTATCTTGGAATTTTTGGAACGATGGTTAAACTTGAAACTCTGATAGATAGAACCAGAAGCAGTTTATGCATGACTTTCATCTCTGTCAGATGTAGCGATATACGTTTTTAGCCTATTTTTCTACATAGTATGAAAAGAAATTCGTCCCTTATTCTTTTCATATCTGGATATCTAGACAAAAGATCCTGCTATAATATCCTTCACATCCTCTTTGTAGGAGACATGCCCTGCAGTTAAGAACATTCTGCTTCTAGATTCCGAAGGAAAGCGTGTTGCTGTAAAGTACTACTCAGATGATTGGCCAACAAATGTTGCAAGAGAAGCTTTTGAGAAGGCTGTGTTTGCCAAGACACAAAAGACTAATGCCAGGGCAGAAGGTATGATGTCTCTTTTACTGTTGATTTGTTTATTTGTTTTGGTCGTGCTCTTTCAAAATTATCTCCTTTATTTTATTTCATACTTTCAAGTATTACTGTCTGCACATTTTGGTCTCCCTTTCAGCATGCAAAGGAAGCAAATGTCATTCTGCCAGTTGGTTAGGTTACATTCTGCACTAGAGTTGTCGGTGGGACTATCTTATGCAGTAGATATTACCAGTCTCTGTAAAATATTATTAAAAAACTCTTGTGGTAGTCTTAATCAAGTGCTAAAAACAAAGACAAGCTATTAGAAGTTTTGCTAGTTTACCAAATAGGAACTCTGGTTAGTGGTGCAGGTTGACAATAATATTCTCAAAGACTTGGTTTTCTTTTGCATGCTTGCATGTCCTCTTCTAGAAGTTGGTCGTCTCCAGGTCATATGAATCTGAAGTCTTGCTCTTTAATTACTCTATATATATTAAGAATTGTCTTTATCCCACTTACTAAAGAATGCCCTTGTGCTTAAGCATTTGTGCAACATAACCCCCCCCCCCCCCCCCCCC